>JAYRBW010043059.1:0-11577 GCA_036023295.1 Invenusta paracnida
AGAATAAAAAAATCCGGGACATCTTCCCAACTTATTATTCAACACCCTTCGTGAGCAGCGTAGCTTATAATTCATTGCTACTGCGATAAGATTTTGTGATATTTTAAGTCCAAGAATGCAGGAAACTAAAATAATCGTTTTGGTGGGATATTTATTTATTTTTAAACAAAAAAAAAATTTAATTATAATATATTAATACTACTATTAATAACTATTATGTACGAAATAAAAGTATACTATACAACATATATAAATGAACTAATGACAAGGTACAGAGAGATAATGTTAAATGCAAATATGTGTTATGTTATGTAGATGATATCATTATGATTTTAATGACCCAAATATAAATCATGTGTAGCCTATTAGTATTGTCAACTGTATTGTCTATGATGAAGAAGCTTTTAAACTCTCTATAGTTGCCATTTTACACTTTTTAACGTGGAATCGGTAAGTTGGACGCAGCTGCCCAATTTGTTGATCAAAAGTGTCTCTAAGGTAGAAATATTCATCGAAGCACGAAATTCGGTACGATTTTTCTTAATAACACTGAAAACTCGCTCCGAGTCTGCGTTGCTGTTAGGAATAGATAATATTCCCAACATAGCACAAAATAGTTCCACAAATGGGAAAGTGCCATCGATGTCTCTCCGTGTTCTCATGAAGTGCCAGAAAACATCACTCCTTGTAGACGCTCCAGAAATCTCGACAGGTAGTTGAGGGGACGATAGATATCGACGAAAAGCTTGGTTGAGAACATCTTTTGAATGATGGGCAGGCAGACGGGAAATAAAAAATTCCAACAGGTTCCAAGATACCTGTTGACGGCGCTGTACGTCAGCTACTTCAGCATTTTTAACAGATCACTGTCAATAGAACATTTTTGAAGACATATTCCACAGAAGTTTTATAAAATTCTTTGATGTTGGTAGTCACTTCAAGTTTTGCCTTTCGACTAAGTTTCTCCATTCGCAAGTTGGTTTTCTATCCTATGAAAATATCTGCACTGGATTGCTGGATAGATGGGTCTTTGTAGTCCAGGGTTCGCAAATTTGTTACGTTTATAAGAACAGAGGCTTTTATGAAAAGAGAAAAAAGATCTCAGAGGAAGTTGTGTATGAGACGATTTTTGACTGAATGAGTGGCTCATCCTTCTGGAAAGTTTTGTTTAGATTGTCAACTTTTGTAAGAAACCAAATCAGAAATTCACTGTGCACAAGAGCACGTTTACTCGTTAAGAAGTCGTTAATACGGATCAATCTTTGGTGGGCAGTAGTCTGTTCAACTGGATCCTCTGTGTGGGTTTCGGAAGACATGGAATCGATTATCTCGGTTGAAGCTGACTTGATAGTCTCCTTCTTTTTTCTTGTCAAGCTTTGCTTTCAATTTGACCAATTCTGCTGATATGAAGTGACGTAGTGGTTTCCAAAGATCAACACTATGTGCTAAACTGATCCTCATTGACAACCACCTTGTAGGACAATGTTTGATGATGCATTTTGTTTCACCATCAAACAAAGCCTGGAATTTCTCGAACTCCTTTAATCTTTTTGCACAATGTTTGAAATAGTAATTAATAGATGTCCACTAATATTCTATCGATTTGGATGGGCAGCTTTCTTCGTCATCAAACTGAGTAGGTGATAAATGCATGGAGAAAGAATAATTGTATCCGTTTCGTCTTAGAGAAGAGATAAGCCCACTCCGAGAATCAACCAAAACATTGGCATTGTCTGATGAAAACGAGACACAATTTCCCAGTGATACATTATCGAGTTTAGATTTTATGGATGTGAAGATGTCTTAATTAATAAGATCAGATTAATTTTTATAAATAATAATCATAATTAAAACAATATAATATTTAAACGCGCGGAGCGAAAATAATAATTATTAGGTACGTTTATGTGCCAAAAAACAGTGATAACAATTTTTTTGAGATTAAGAATTCTGAAAACCGGGACATTTTAACACTTTTCCGGGATAAGCACAAAATCCGGGACTGTCCCAGAAAATCAGGGACGGTTGACAGGTATGCCGGATAAACTAAGTTAGATACATATTTGCCATATCAATAAGTTCTATTCATATCATATTAGTTTGTGTCTGTTATTGATTGTACAGATAGTATAGATACTTTTGATAAATATATACGAACTTATTTTTTAATTTTGAACATAAAATTCACCTGTTTTTACTTTTATCGTGTTTTCTTATTGCAGTTATATTCTGTAAGAAAACGAACTGAAATAATTTCAATGAATACGAACTCATTGCTTATAAATATAGCATTCTTAAATAAATACACAGCAATAGATTAGTTTTCAAATAATGACGCAGTTGGTACAACAGCTATCTTTAAAATTAGATACATTATACTTAATAACTACATAAACAAGGACGACTAATAAAGTAGAATTAGATGCCGGAAAGAAAAACCAGTCTCGTCTAAAACTTCTATATACACAGTACAATGTTATAGTTAGGCGGAAACTAATTAGACAATACTCATTTACGACAGCGACTCGGCTTAATTGAAGCCTCTCCAGTACTTTTATAAATTCCGATAAGTTACATGTAACATATAGACTAATATAGTAATTCAAAGATTTACTATCACTAAAAACACGATAAATTTGCGATAAACATGCACATAAAGAAAATTAATTTAAAAATCGAGGCTATTTTGAGAGAACAAATATAAATAAAATAACACAACATAATTAAATAGTATGACTATATACATGGTGTTGGTAAAGTTTGATAATATATAAACAAGCAATTCATTCATTCTTCAACTTTGTAACTTTTGTTATAAGCTAAGCTAACCCATAGAATCTTTAGAGTAAAGGGAAACTTGCATAATTATGAGTATATTTCATACCGTATAATATATGTATTTGATAAATCAAAAGGCACAATGCATGTTTTATAAGGGTATTGTAAAACTAACAAAAATAAAAATAAATCCAACATGTTGACATTTTGAAGCGAAAGGAAGTAATAAATAATTGAAAAAAATATTTAATGAAAATTGATGTATGTTCATTGAACGTGAGATAAAATGCATTACAGCAATAATAATAATAATACCTAATAATAATATTGAATAATAATTGGCTATTATACGAATATCAACATTTATTATTATGAACAGAATTTATCCAGTTTACATATTATATTTGAGCACTATTAAATTAATAAATGTGGTAAAAATCGATCATAACATTCAATAATATACAATATAACATAATATTTTGTTGCATGATAAATGTTCTCAACAAATGACGTAACTATAGCAGAGGGATAACTTACCAATAAGTTACGTAACATTATAGTAAGGCTAAAATAACCGCATAAAAATTAGTGTTATAACAGTAATAAGAATATCCTGCATTAAACAAACTCAAATGTACAATGAATGTATCCAAATGGACTCATACGAGATATTATTAGATCTGTCAAATTTTGCAACTGCGGTGATATATATTAGGTATTTTAATTATCCGTTTATGTTTTATTACGATTTCATGTGATTTTATTGATTAATGAATTTCGTCATTTGGAAATACCGTACTTACATACACATTTTTCTATGAATAAAATCTGCTTACTGTAATGAAATAGTAATACGCGCGCAGTATGTCTTTCTTTTACATATGAGTAATTTTGTATGTTCGATAATTGCAAATTATGCTTAATCTATTAACTATTCTAAAAAAATAGCAAGCAAAATAACCAAGGAACGTTTACATACTTTGAATTTCAAGGTCAAATTATTAATCAATAAAATAGCACGAAATAGTGAACAATACAAATAATTTATGCATTTAAATATTATTAAATATTATTTTGCCTTAAATAGGCAAAACTGAGTTAATTTAACAAAAAGAAAACGGCATTAAAAGTCAAGGTGTATTATGCAGTGATGATAATTTGTCCTGATGGCTCACTGTTGACCCATAGCTGCTGCCACTTCTGAGAATATGGTTGGCTTTCCGTTTCCTTTGACATCAGCCGTGTACTGAAAATACACACAAGGAAGCAAAACAAAATAACACCGCAGCCTGACAAACATAAATTAATCATTGCACACAAAGAGAGGATGTTATAAGTACCAAAGGGACCTTTATTTTGAGGAGTAATAAATATTGTCACATACAATTCTGCATGAAAGAAAACTACTACATAACTCTTTGGGATTATAAAAACAGAATTTAGATGTTAATATAGGTATGCTATCAGTAATTCTCTGTCAAAATGCTCATATATCCAATGTATTGTGTTGCCTTTATATCTAAGTAATTAATGCCGTTTCTGAATTATTTTATTTAGTTAGTTTTTTATTTATTTCGTTTAGAGAGCCCTGAGAGTGTATACATAGATTAATAGATCACAGTTAAAATCACATTTTGTTCAACTGATTCTTTGTAATTTTTTGTTTTATGAGGAGTAATAGCCATGGTATAATTGTTTATTTATATTGAATATTTTTAATTTTTAATTTTATTCGGAAAGAAACCGCCAAAAGCAGAGCATAAAAACACAAATAAACCGTTATATATGAGCGAACTAATAACAAATTAATATAACAAATAGAAATAAAGTTGCCCACAATCACTAGGTATACAGTATAGAAAATGATTTTATTTTATAGATATATTAGTAAGTGCCTATATCTAAAGTTACATGTATGTTTATTCAGGCGTAGAAAAAGGTACACTCAAAATTGGCAAGAAAACTAGAAATAGCAAATTATCTAACACCGAGTCAGCGTTTGTTTGACTATAGCTTATAAGACGTTGGAAAAGTATTTGCTTACGCATATAGATAATATCAGTGTAAGATATTACACATGAAGACTCTTAGTGACATGAAATCGCATCGACTTTCACTGAAATATCTTGTGCAAAAATCGTAATTTAATTTAATATAAGAGTAAATAATAAAGTAGTGAACAAATCCGAATTTAAAGAAATCTATACCTAACTAATTTGTAGCAATACAGATTATTCATAGAAGGAAAAGTATAAGGCGAGCAATAATTCGCTAAATAAATGCACAGAACTAAATTTGAATATTATGTTTGCATTACGTTTATTATATTTATGCATTTATAATAATGCCTGCTACAATTAATATTTCTATCGGTCAATTCTAATTTTTCAAAAGAGGTTTTTTATGTCTGATTCAAATAGTTTTCCAAATGTAAGGCTCAATCAAGAAAAAGTCAACAGTAAATACAACAAAAACATAAAATTAGGGAATGGCATTCAAGAATCATTGTTATCACTAATTACTTTAATGAATAATATCGATTTTTAGAATATTATTGGAGCAAGGAAAAGTTTGCGAGTTTAAAAATTAATATTTGTTCCAAAACTATTAATATCGAAAATTACTTGGAAATATAGTCGTTTACTTATTGGTATTATTTTAAAACATTATATTACAAAATACTTTTTAGCTGCAAAGTAGTGGTATCCGCAACTGATAGATTGGATTATAGTTAATGTCTAGAGATGCCATTAGCTGTCATTAGTATAGGTTCATAGGGCAGCACGATACATAGTTATTCCAGTATACTGAATATATATATATTAATATTACATCACATTTCAGTCCTTTAAATTTATGTATAACTTGCATAGATTTTAAGAAAACTTTGCGGACAAACCAAGATTAAAACTTGCCCATTTTTGCCTTGTATAGAATATATCATAATTGTTGCCATTTCTATTTATAGATGTCACTTCTCGATCAGCTATGTGCAGTAAACTCGGTAATCAGTGATCATTGGAAGTGGTAACTCTGTATTATATCATCTACACGGTATACTATTATTATGACGAGCATCATATATGCTCCTAGGCAGCTATAGACACGCGTGGTATAAGCCAAGTAATTCTGTGCATACCTCTCTGGCATCTGCCGCCTTGAGATCTCCTCGTAGCATGAGCATGGCCTGAAGTTGTTCTTTCCTCACGTCCGGGAAACTGCGATGCATGTTCTTGAAGCGAACCGAGGACATCGCGAAAGAGTAAGTAAGACATTCATATTATTCATAATCTCGCAATAGAAATCATCGATCACCCCATTATCTAACATTACATAAATACTTAATTACAAATTCACAAATTTGAAGCAAAACAAATAAAGCCTTTTATATTTAACATATCTTGCAGATGGAATCGATCACTTAAAATCCTTGATTAGCTTTCAGTTTTTTATTCATTTTAAAAACTCTAGTGTTCCGTTTTTTATTTTTATTTTTAGAAGTGCTACTTTTGATCGAGTTTTATATAATTATAACATATGATTTAAACATTTAACAAATTTGGTGAAAGATGTCTATAATATATATTTCACTTGTGAATCTTGTTAATATATACTGCGAGGTTTTTTCAGCTTCGTCTACAACTAGAGATATCTCCTCCTATAAATACAACATTTTCCTCGACTTTAAGATACTAATAAATTAAGAAAAATGACGAAACCTGTGATGAATATATTACATTTATTTGGTTAAATAATAATTTAATATAAATTACGTAGATCCCATAAACATGATTTAAAACATTACATGTAAATTACCAAAACAAAACTGGTACACAATTGAAGAAAGCATTAATGTCCCTTGATCATATCCACGCCTTGTATCTATCTTAGCATTGATTCATATAATACTATACGAGACTGCTTCTATTATACTCCAATGAAAGTTGTCCTGTAATCGAATTAACTACATGTACTGACCTTACAACTCGGGCTATGAACATTAATTAGCACAGTGATATTTACAAAAGTAAAAAATAACTGAAAAGGTAATTAATAACACACCATAAATCGTTAAAAACTAAACTACACTAAATGCATATAGTTACAATAACACATCATAAATCGTTAAAAACTAAACTACACTAAATGCATATAGTTATAATAATACATCATAATAAATGGCTATGATTTCAACAGTTAATTAATATCGATATCATACAAAAGATAGATTGCCCACCATAATGTCCAGCGAAAGCATACTAATGTCCGTGTTAATGAGAATTTGAGCCGTCATACAGATTGCAAGGAAATTGTTAACAGCCTGAAATAAAAAGAATATAACAGAATTGTTTTTTAAATCTGTAAGAGATAGCACAAAATTAAACTGAAAAATGAAGCGAAAAATGATTCAAATGATTAGTTTACAGTTTTGCTTTACATTGCTTTACATTATTTGGTTTATGAACACATTCGTGAGTTCATTGGAATCAAAATTAGATAATAAATTGTTTAAAACACAAAACAATAGAAATTAAAATTGTTCAAACTTAAAGCACAAATTTACAAATATTCATTTATTTCCCAAAATTTATATCAACTTGGTAGACACATTTTGTAAGCCTTCTTAGGAAAAAACATGCTTAACTCTTTACATATATAAATATTACAAAGAAACGATAAAAATGACAAACAGTAAATCACAGAGAAATTATAATTAAATTCAAATTTAAAATAATAAGACGGAATGTTTAGTACAGATTGAAAGTAATCTAATTTTTTGAGATTATTGCCATAATATGTTAATAGAAAAGAGTATTTAAAAAATTCATAGTGAAATGAATCAATTAATAGAAAAAAACATTATCAACAGAAAGTATAAATAAGTATAATCAATAATTTCGAGTATAACTTAAAATCAATATATTATAATAAATTTAACAAATCGCGACACAATATTAACAATGGATTTTTTATTTTAACATGTTTTGTAGAATAAATTAAAGATCAGATGATTACAAAATAAACGAGTGAAAAATCAGTTTAAGGAAAAAAAATTCATAAACTTATTGCAATTGCATAAAATATAAAATTTTGTTTCACAAAAAAATTACAAATTTTCACACAGAATTAATTTTAAAAATGTATCACTTTCAGTATGCTACGAATAATACAAAAATTAACAAAGCGCGTGGACAATAAGTAATAAAATTGATATCAACAGTTTATTGATTAAATAAATAGTAAAAAATAAAAATATTTTTAACAATCCTGATAGCAATTGTAGGCCGCACTATATTATTTCAAGTATTAATTAACGTGACATTATATATTAGATAACTTATTATATAGATAGCAAAATAGTCTGAAATCTTTCAATCTCGTTTAAGAAAACGTAATAGAAATATAGCCAGAAAACGAACGCTTTCTAAGTTATTGAATAATTCAAATGGATAACGATAAATTATCTACATAAATCAATTGTTTATCTCTTAGTAATACTAATATTTGTTCAAATATACACCATAGTAAACAAAAACGAGATCACACTATAATTATAAAAGTTTCACTGCATGTATGATTAAAGACACGCTAATGAAACACATTCTTAAAATAAATACAGCCTTAATATTCAAGAAAAAGCCTCAGATAGTCCCAAAGGCACAAGGCCGACATACCGACTTTTATGGGAAGTCTATGTCCTGCAAAGATTTCAAATAAATTCCACCCACGTAGACAACTTGAAGTTATACAGTCACTTATGAAAGAGGTGTAAACTAGTTAAGTTAAAGTTATTTTCTGACTATACCAACCTGCGGTGGAACGGGCATTCCCGAGTTTCGGAAGTAGCTCATCAGTTTATTGCCCTCTTCATCAATCTTTTGGCCAATTCGTCGGCGCTCCTCGATGCTGGGAAAGTTGATTTTCCTGGGAAGCAAGAAGAGAGAACATATATGAGAGAAAGAGAGAATGTCTGTACGTTCGTAGAGGAGTTATAGAGCAGGAACATACACAGACACAGATAGAATGGAGGAATCGTGGGCAATAGATCAAACACGGTGCTAAATGTCCTACCAACACCTGACATCATCCAGTTAGTTGCTTATCTCTTCTTAATGTAGAGGGGGAAGTTATACAGATATCGCTCTATCTTTTTCTCTTCCATCAAAGATATAAACAGGTAGACAATTTGAAAGTTTAGATGCCGCATGTTTGAACTTTTTAAATGTTATTTTTCAGTCACCTTTGAAATCGTGCTTCAATTCCCTAAGTACTAAATTAAATCTCTTATAGTCTATCTGTAAATGTTCAGTTTACATATTACAATGATACTTAACTAAATACACACATTTTAACTATAAGAAGACAGGAGAACTTGTGTCATCTTCTTAAAACAAAAACTTATCAAACACCTGTAAAAATATTTTAAAATATTTAACACGAAACCATTTAAAACATGACCTTTATCAAGCAGTTCTAAACTAATAATTTTCTGGTTTCCATTTCAGTTATATGCCTTATATTTTAACAAATTAAACGTATTATCGGGAAAATCAAGTCATTTATACAGCTCTAGAAATAATAATTGAGGAATGTTCAAAATGACATATTCCCAGATATTATCATCCAGTTGTGATAGGAAATTATCAGGGTCATGTCTAATCTATTATCCAGAGAAATCAATTGATTTGTGGCTATAGGAAAATTTTAAATTAGAAATGTACTCTTTTTATTTGAATAAGCAACAATTACTTAAACAGCCTAAATTATGATTCAACATTGATATACCTATGCAGCTTTAGAGTAATAACACCTTTACTTTACAACAACTGCGATGCTTATTATAAGAATAAAATAATTCTTCATAAAAACAGTACGCAATTAGTTATTACTGTTCAATTGTTATAGATAATATTATTCATCAAAATAATTCGATATTATATTTGGGGACGGACTTGACTATTAACTGAAACTGACTTAGAAAACTGACAGTATAAACAGTATGTGTAATCAAAAAGTGATAATGATGTACAGGTAGCAATCTGGATCAAAATACGTTTATGTGCTTATTTAAATTGGCTTTTAACACATAATTTGCTAAGAGTAATAATTCTGTTTCAATTTTAATCAGCGACTTTTTTCAATTATTTTTAGATTAATTGTCTTATAAAGCTTATATTTGCCTATTTTTTTTTAATTATAATAAATAAATGAAATTAATGTCAAGCCATGTATGTATACTATAAAACCAAGAAACACATAATTTCATTTCATTTATTTTGTTATAGAAATAGAAAGTGACGTAAACTTAATTTGTTTTAATTGTGTATTTTCATCAATACACTTAAGAAAGTTTAGTTTGCAAATCTTTAAATAATTTAAATCAAATAAATACATACGTTTTCACTAATCTGAAATTTTAGATTTTATGTTTCTGGTCATAACAAAGCAGATATCTAGAATCAACATCGAATGAAGAAAAGTTACGCTACAATTAATTTTCGATATATTTTAAGAATGATTACTTATCAACTATTACAAATGGTGGCATTAAAACTCACTTCATGAGCAGGGCTTTGATGTACTCGATGCAGACCTGTTCAGCGATCTTGGCCATGATGAAACCTTGGTACTCCTCCTTGAGGTGAATGATAGCCGTATTTGTGTAGTCCTCCAGGGTCCCGGTCAGAAAGTTGGCTGTGTTATCCTTCAGTTGAGCCCTGGAGGTGAAAGACAATGGAGAGAGAGACCACCACGTACATCCACAATCAAACAGGCCCCAAGACTGTAGTACACTGCCTTATTTTTAAGGAAGTGAGTTGTGCTATAAAGCACCATTGTTCCAAGCAAGCACATGATTGTGGGTGCCTGTTGAGTTCCCCTGTATGTGTAGTATGTTATTGTATAGTATGCATTACGATGTACATGGAATGAGACGGTACGGTGAAAGATATGATGCTTCAGATAAAATAACCAGTGAGAGAAGCGCTGAATTCGGAAGATATCAGTGTCGTTTGAATTTCCTTTGTAAAGAATTATATAATCATTGTGTTATAAGCGAAGTGAAAATGAGTGTTGAGAGATATTATGGTGTAGAATTTCAGAGAAATGTTTTCAAATTATTTTGTTTAGAAAGTTGGAACAATGTGCTCAAAATTCCTAGACAATTAATTTGCAGTGCCTAATATAATGATAGAGTTAGTTAGCGAATTATTGTAATTTAATGAGAAAATTATTGTTTAAATATGTTTAGAAATTTGTGTCTTTCTTGCATATTGAAACGCTCGCATAGTTACATAATTAGTTATCATAGTTAGGGTGAGAGCCGGTACATGTGAATTCGAACGTTATATTTGATCAATGTTATTATATCAATTATTATGACCCAGATTATCAAAATGTGCTTACATTTTAACGGACAATATTGCAGAAAACTGCATTATTGTCCGAAATTTTACTATATAAAAGATAGAGTTTTTATTACCGCATTATTGTCCGCTAAGTTGATAGAAATTGATTACAATGCAATAGAAATATAAAATTATAATCAATATAATCAATAATAATCAATATATATATAACTATAGTCAAAAATCTAAATATAACATTAAAATGTATCAAATAAATATTCTAAAAAGATCCATGAAAATCAGAGGAAAAATTCTAAAACAGCACCATTCTTCTTTAAAATAGCAGTTGCATGTGGACACAGTTCTGCAGAAGAGCTATGAATTTTTGTGATTTTATCTTCGCCAGTTTGAAGAATTATATTATGAACAGCAGTAACTAGTAGGAGTCAAA
>JAYRBW010043070.1:0-11576 GCA_036023295.1 Invenusta paracnida
AATAAAATGTAAATAAAATAAAAAATAAATGTAATTAACTTTATATATTGTAATACTATTGTAAAGGATAGTAAGATACTTGATAATCAAGGTGTGGTTGTGCCTGCCAGCTTTTAGTAGTGTATAGTAGGGATTACTTGTTAAATACATCTATTTATTTTTGGAAAAAAATTAAAATTACATCCAAGAACTACACAATTGACAATTTTAGGCCTCTTTAAAAAACTGAAACTATAACCATAAACCATTAGATTGCAATATAATATATAACATATATAAGACGAATATAACTTAAATACTGCAACATTCAACCAAAAACCAGGTTAGAGACATACAAGAATGGAGATATATTATTCCATATAACATATTATTATTGCCAGTTTAATGAAAAGAACTCTTCAATTCATTCAATTAGATGACAAATTTATGTCTTTTATAAAGTAGTCCTGCTCAAGTCTGAAAAATGCATGCTATTTCCAAGTCCAAACAACCCAGAAATAAGCAAGCCCCCAAGAGAATAGAAGTAGAAAAAAGATTACCATCTTTTACAACTGCAGAGGAAATATTACAGATATATATATCAGGGTGTCCATGACCATAGGTACTTGAAATTCAAGTATATACTTGAATATACTTGATTTAGCTACCTAATTTATATACCTATATATATATAAATTATAAATTAATATGTATTAACAAATAAAGATCAAGTTATTATAGTATCTTCTTTGTTTTTAATTATAATATACATGTCTGCTCAATAAAATGCAACCACCTTTATATGTTAATTTTTTGCAAAGAATTTTGTGTGTAAATAAATAAATTTATATGTGATGCAATTTTTATTAAGCAGGCATGTGTATATTGAAACCACTTGTTTATTATAAAATCTGATTGATGTTTCTGTTTGTGTTATTTTATATGGTGATTACCCTACTCAGTCTTGGGACTGGTATGCAATTTTGTTTTTTATATATATATATTATTATATAGATATTTAAAATCAATTTATTTCTTTTTCAGCAACTGCTTAAAATTTGAGGTAAAAATAAATTCAATGCTGATTGGATATACACTCTGTAAAGTGTTCCATTTGCAACTGTTCTTTTTCTGTTGAAAATGCAGGAATAAGAAATGTTATTTCCTATTCCAAAAGCATTAAGCATTGTGCTTGAGTAAAAGGTACACCAACATTGGTAATTACTACTTATTTCCAAAATGAAAACCAAACAAATTCAGATAATGCAGGTATATCTCAGCCAGAATCTGCTGCTAAAGAGCCTTCCTTAATTAAAGCAGCTTTACCATATATTAGAAAAAAGAGGTAATAAGGTCTGAATAAATCTTTCTTCTGGGTTCAGTTAAAAACCAGATATCAGCTCAAGCATGTGATTCTTTGTTGCCTCATGTTTGCCCTGACTCTTCCATTGCTAAGAATTTGGAGATTGGTTGTACCAAATTTGGATATTTGTTGTGTTTTGGCCTTTCACCATTCATAGAGGGTGAGTTGTTGAAAGAACTCTCAAGGGCAGATGAATTTGTAGTAATGTTTGATGAGGCACTGAACAAAGTTTCTCAAAGATCCCAAATGGATCGAATTGTTAGATTTTACAATGAAGATTGTCAGCAAGTCATTACACAATACTTCTCATCATCATTTCTATGGCACAACAGCAGTTGACCTATTAAAGGCATTTAACAAATCATTAGAAAAGGTTGACAGTAAGAAATTACTCTCTGTGTCCATGGATAGACCTAATTTCCTCACAGAACTTAACAAGGAATGTTATTTTGCATACCCTTCCTGAGATTCTTAATGTTAGTTCATGTGGTCTGTATGTTGTCCATGGTACAGCTGCACAGTCTAGCACTTGAATTTAAATGAGGTATTGTCTGCAGCCTATTATCTTTTCAAAAACACACCTGTTAGGAGGTCCATTTTTTTAAATTACTGCATCCAATGTCTCCAATAAAATTTTGCTCTGTTTGTTGGGTCGAAAATCTGCATGTTGCGAAGAGATTGTATGATATATTGCCAAATCTTGTCAAAAATGTTGAATACTTAAATACTATAAAATATACTTGAATTTTTTTAAAGGAATACTATGGACACCCTAATATATTATAAAGGAATTAATTTGATTATTATAGCCATCACTCAACAATTTGATCAATAAAGCTTCAAGACATATTTCACCTTAGAAAACCCTTTTTCTGAAGGCATTAGAAAGTTCAGATATGGATAAAGAATTATAATTCTCCAGCTCAAGAAAACTAGAAGGTCAATATTAATATGAATTCATTAAAATCACAATTACAAACATTTAAAATTCTTGTTAAAACTTGAATAATGAATAAATGACACCATTTTTTTCAGTAATAGTAATTTGTCATGTTTTTTAGTAATGTTCCTATAATAGGTTCTTGTGATATGTTTGTATCTATGTTCCTATATATATTTGCTTTCTTAGCATTATTGTATATATTTATAGTAAAAGGTTTTTATTCATCAAGAAATTATTAATGTAATATATATACAGGAACTACATAATTTGTTTGGGCCCCCATTATCTTCAGCCCCTCCCTCCAAATGAATAAAACACTTTGTCCATATATAAGTTATATTTGTCTTTTTTATATTAAATTTAAGAATAAACACCTATTCAAACTCCTATAATTTATTAATGGATGCATTCTATAATATTCTAGTTTATTAATGTCAGACATATATAGCTTCTTTGTGATTATTATAAGTTTAACAAAAATTATGCTTTTTGACTTTTTATCAGTTATTAATATTATTAATAATATATATATCTATTCTATTCAAAATCTTAATGTTAATAATTACATTCTACAAAATTCTAGTTTGATTAATAATAATAGAGACACATACATTAGCTTTTTAGAGGTTATTATTTGTAATATTAGTGTGTCTATTAGTAATTATTATTAAATTTTTATAAGATTTTTACATTTAAGATTTTATCTAGTTACTATATATATAATATAAATGTTACTTTTTTTGTTATAATTATATCTACTTTATTGTTCATTTATTTTACTGCAATACATTAAATTTAAATATATACATCATATTCATTATACATATAACATAAAATATGGTCTTAATTACAATGTATACCACTAAAATTTGATAAATATATAAATGATTGAACCAGCTTTAAGACATACAAAAAAAGCATAAAAACTTTTAATCTGGTTTTATTTGTTTGTTTATCTGATATTAAATTTTAAAAACATAATATCTTTAATTATATGATCAAATTTGTTACACATATTAGTGGATGGATATGTTTTTAATTTTGTTGAGGGGTCTGTGAACTGGCCTGACAAAGTAGGAATCTATGCTCCATCAACTGGTTTGTAAAACAATTCAAATTTACAATCTGCCTCTAACATATATATATATATTTATAAACTGCGACCTCGCCTCGTTTCCTTTTTTTGTAAATGTGGATGTTTGTAGTTTTTGTTTCATATAATATTTTTTTCTGTAAATTTTAGAGGTTGAAGAAAACATTTTAATAAGTTCACAAAAAATATAAAAACAATTTTTATAAAAAAAAAAAAATTTTACGAGCAAAAAGCATTTTTATGTTTTTTGACTCCTGTAGGCTTATTTCTCATTTTTTTCAAACAAACTTTTGATATGTTTATTCGGGAGTCTGGTCAAGTATTATAGACTGAAATTTTCTCATTTTTCATACAAATAAGTTTTCCATATTTACAAAAATATAAATTTATATGACAATTTTTCAACAAGAAAAATCAGGTTCAACTCTTATGACCCTTAGTCCATATTTTTCATTAAAATATTTATATTAAATACTATTGATACCTAATTAAGTCCCACTTGTAATTTAACATTTTCCTATTAATTTGCACCTTCTGACTCCGAAAATGTTATTTATTTAATATATATATATATTTTGTACTCTGTAGAGGCTTTTGAATGTTTGAAGGCTTCAGATTTACAAAACCCGGACTTCGCCTCATTAAGGAAATTTTCAAATACAGTAGTGTGCGCATATAACGAAATGTTCCCACAACGAACCTTTTTTCAAGGCACGAACAATATTTCCTATCTTTTCTATGTTTTTATGCGTCTATAACGAATGTCTTTATAACGAATATGCACATATAACGAACTAAAATTTAATACATTTAATTTGTAGTACACTTTGGGGGTCTCCATATTGAGATGGCAGCACTAAAAACCCTTGGTGACTTGCTCCAAGGTTGCGGATGGGTGCAAGCACTTGTTCAGGCAGGCGTCACCAGTGCCGGGATAGCCGACACTGCGGGCATCTCATGTCAGTCGCACCAGGAGGGCCCATCAGATAACCGTAGCAGCCCTGTTCACCTTGCAGCAGCAAGCCTACAACAACCCCATTGATCAATTGGGTGAAGCACGCAACGGGCAGCTTGAGTTTGACAATTGGTGCCAGCAAAAAGTGAAGGCATGTCCCCAGTTCGATTACTGGACAACTGTTTTGCAACTGGAGCTGACGGTCCTGGTGTATGTGCGCTCTTTGCGCGAAGCCTCATTTCCAATGTACATAGATGCCTTAAGAGAACTAGCAGTGTGGTTTCATGTGCTAGATCACACAAACTACGCGCGCTGGATCAATCATCAATGAAGGTGTGAACACGTAACCCTCATTTCCTAGTATCAATATACTGTCATGTACATTAGCCAAAAGGTCTACAATTTGGGAAGTATATTTCCTTTTCAATTAATATATATTTGTCGACAAAGTTGGCTTACATCGGTTTTTCAATTTTTATATTAGTATAACCAGACACCGCAACCACTGATGGATAATTAAATTTTTGATATCATTCACCTTTGACCTGAAATAATATATATATACAATTACAAAGTCAAAAAATACTATGTAAGGTACTACCCAGAGTATAGTAAGTTACTAACTATATATCGGGTACTATATACCAATTACTTACCTACTTGTTATTTAATTTTGTGTCATTGACCATTTAACCCAGTCATCTTTCCTTCTCTACCATTTTTGGAGTGCTAATTTACGTTTAACTAATTATATTAAGATTGACTTATTCTTAAAAATTTATTAAGATGCGTTTAAACCATAAGCCTATATCAACAGTTGAATAGCTCAGTTGGTTAAGTGGTTGGTCTGCGAGTCCCAAGACGGTGGCCGGTATGTTGAGTTCGAATCCACGATGTGTCAAAATTATTTATATAACAAATAATGTCGACCTATATAATTATAAGTATATAAAAAAATATTAACTTAACAAAATATTACTCGACAAAATCGAGTAGTGTGACCTTTTTTAATGATACTTTACTTTTGGCCCAATCCAGCCCTAGTTTTTCCGCACGGAACTGCCCCGAACGCAACCCAACTGGTTGACCCAATCCTAACTCGAATGCCCAATAATGTTTTAACACCGAGTTCTTTCTTTGAAATTTCGATGGTAAATTGGATCAACGTTCATAAATTCAGCCATTTTTAAGCATCAATCGAGTTGCTTGACAAATTATAAGAAGACGCTCAAAATTTATGTGAAGACTTAATCATAATGCATAGCAACTATATTATGCATAAAAATTGTGAAAACATCACTAAAGCTAGAGATAGCGATAGCGCTAGAAAGAAGCGTTATTTAGTGATCGCTTAAAATAATTTTACATAGCGATTGCTACAACTAATTGTATATGCATCAATATACAAGCTTTTGCTTAAAAAGTAAGCAAAAGCTGCAAAAAACATTTTTATGCCTAAGGATTATAAATTGATACTCACACACAGAGCTTTGATTATTCATCATAACAATATAACTTATTCCCGTTTTTAATTAGCTTTGATTATTCATCATAACAATATAACTTATTCCCGTTTTTAATTTTAGCACTGATCATAGACCAACTATATGTTTATTTTTCGTATTTATAGCGATTATACAGAGTACCTATATGTTATGTGTTAATTTGAAACTATCTACAAAAAGTTGATAAATTAAAATAAAAGTAAAATTAAATGCAATTTTGTAACAGTACCTATTTGTACTTATGATTGCTTCTAGTAAGCAGGTATATTTTATTTAAATGAATTACCTTAATTATTATGTCAATTTCACTCTGAACAGCCTTATCATGTTTTAATGTATTGCAAATATTTCGACATATATATATTCCTATTTATTATGAACATATTTGGAAACATGTCGACATACATATTAATGTTTATGTTGGACATATTTTCAAATATGATTCTTCTTGGCTGGCATTATATAACACATGATAAGCACGAATATTTCGACATAATATGCAATATATACCTATAGCTATGTCCAAAGTAAATATTAATATGTAGACATATATGTATATGTGCAAATATGTGCACATAAACATGAATTAATGTCAATACAAACACAAATATGTCAACGTATTTAAAAATATGTGCACATATATGTTCTCCTATTTTTAAAGCTATTAAAAAATGTATAGATATATTTTGGCTGTCGTTTGAATATTCCACATTTTTATAGTTACGGCCATAGAGTAAAGAAACATTAAAGTAAAGTAACATTATTTACTCTATGGTTACGGCCAGAGAGCAGAGATAGAATGGAATAAGGTAAAGTGAGATACTAAGGATAATAATTCAATCAATAAATGTATTAATACTTTCACAAAAATATTAGTAAAATAAATATAATTATTTAAATATCCATCCATCCTCTGCAAATATATTAAGTAAATACATTTGCTACACTTAACATTTCGCAGGCAGTACAACTAAATAGGCATGTAGGCATAATAGAATGTACTTCCTTTCCACAAATACTATATGTCATCAAACAATACCATTCTCTATTCATTATCTTTTGACCCAATCACTTACATACCTAATATCACATTTTAGTGTTATGGATTTTGTAATTAAGACAGCATGATATATTACTTGAATACAAATGTTATGATGTGTGTTTTTAATTTTTATTTGAAGTAATTGCATTTGATATATATATTGTTGTTAAAAATATATATTATTATTATATTACTAGCCACATTGTTAATTAAGTAAACGTGAGATGCGTGTTTTAATGTCTCCCAATTGATGGACATTGCATGAGATTGACTAGTACAGATAGTTTAGCTGTCCTTTTTATGCTTGCATTACTGTCCCCATAGAGAAGTGAGTTAATGCCTGTCCATGTTCTCTTCTCCTCGAAGAAAGAGAGACTCCGCTTCTTATAGGTAATGCTATAGACCTGATTATTGAGAGATCCAATCAGACGCTGGGCATGAGAGAATGTCCTCTGCTCTTTATAGACCTGTTTGTAGTTTCCATGAGAAAGTTCAAGAGAGAGTGTGCTCCACCTTCTGTGCTGCACCCCTTTGACCCGCTTCACCTCCTTCGCATCGACAGTCATCATAGAATATACCTTGAGGCGGAGAAGAATCCATTCTCGGAAGGGCTTTTCTGTGGCCTCGTCCTTTATACAGCCCAGCTTGGCCTTGTTACTGTTGAAGAAGAAGTGGGTGGCCTGGGGGTAGTTTGAGGTATCCAGAATGTTGTCGGGTATCATCATAGGCATCAATTGGTTATTGATCGCAATGTTAGTGATTTTCAGGAAAGGCAAGTCAGTATCGCCTCCTGCAATTTCGATCCGACCTCCAAATTTTTCAGCGTATTGATTGAGGGTGTTGTAATACAACTCATACATAGTGAGCTTTGACAGGTCTAAGACAGTTTGGCCAATGAAGATGGGCTTGTCTATTACTACCCGATCTTTGGTCACGTAGATGCTTACGAGTGAATAATTGAAGCGGGTTGAAGAGAGGTATTCCGGTCGTGAGGAGTAGGTGGTGAGTGATTCAGCAGAGGTGCAGAGCCAGAACTTCATTCTAAGTGGGAGGGAGAGGTATGACATGCATAATAGAATAAAATAATATTAGAGAGAGACCGTGCTTACATCTTGCAAACATTTTCCATTGTCTTCCCGAACAAATTATTGTTCTTGAGCTTATAAAATCCTTCTCAAAGGTGGAGGCAGCTCGTTGACGTCACTTGGAGTTGTAAAAAATATAGGGCTCAACAAATACTACTTGCTTAAATTTCAGAGCTCGATGCACCATTCTTTATTATGAGACCCATGTGGAGATAGAATTGAAGGAGGTGGCCATGAATTACATAATTCTCCTTGTCCCAATGAGTCAGCATGAGTTTTGTTGTCCCTTTATAGGTCTTCTCCTGATCGCCATGGAGATGGTTCCACTGCTCCTTTATAATAAAGGACAGACATCTTTCTGGAATGAGGCAGGGTTCTGGCGCTAGGGGAAGGTCGTATGACTTGTTCTACTTCGTAGTGGAGGTCTACTTCGAAGAGATGTCCCGTATCCCCCATGTAGTCGAAAGAGGCGATATCGATTCTTGTCACTTCTATAACCGTCATCTAGACAAAGTCTGATTGAGGCAGCTTCTGAGTTCTTTGTAAGAGTCTGGAATTCGAGAGGTGTTGTCGACGAAGTGGTGAGAGTTGACAAACGTCATTTCACAGCGGTTTCTGCTCTCCATAAATCAGTATGTTTCGACATCCTTGATTTAGTCGATCTGTGGGGAGGTAGAAATAAATAAAAGAGAAAGACTGGAGAGAGAAAGAAATATTGGTAGAGGTAAATATATGTACCATTTTACTTTTGCATTTGTCATTTAAAAGCCTGAGTCCCAGCTAAGGCCAGGGAGAGTCAGGTAGTAACAGAAATCCAGACCATCCTCCTTGAGGTAAGAATGCGAAACACCTCAAACACGTCGGTCAACTGGTATACATCGATCTTGTGCAATGCCAGCATGTAGTTCTTGAGAGTCCGGCAGCCTATGGTATCCCATGCGAGTTGGGCCTACTTATAGTCATCGGCGCTGCACTCCTTCTGGGATAAGCTATAAAAATGCCTCCCTCGGCGGTAGTGACCGGTCCCTCGGACGAGCGGGGCCTGTGAGGTAAATGTAGGCGAAAACCGCTTTTCGAAGAGCGATCTTATTGAAACTGTCACCATAGGAGAAGAGTTTAGGAGTAAGTTATAGTTGCATGGGAGACAGGTTCCGTTCTAGGGAGTCGAGTGATGTCATCATTAATTGTAGGGAGTACCAGAAGCCTATCTCATAGTGCGCGTACGGGGATTCTCATTATCGTCGGTTACCTCCTCCATTAGTTATTACAACCAAAATGGTTCCCATGTTCTTGATTCCAGTCGAAACATCTTGGCGAGTTTTATAAGAGAGATCATAACGTTGTAGACGCAGTCTTGCCCTGGAAAAATCTTGTACTGACCAGGGATGGGTGGGGCCTTCATGCGCGGGCGAGGTGCCAGGAGATAAGAGATAGTGGCTGCCTTGTGCGTTATCCGTTCGGTCACAGTGTTTGATGGGGGCCTGTCTGTGTCCTCCTTGAGAAAGCTTTCTATATCGGCATATAGACCACATAGGGAAAGCGCTGGATAGCTTGCCACTTCTTAAACTGATGGAAGCACTTGTCATCGGAAGTTTGAGTTGTCTTGTATTGCAGTACTCCTTATGTCGCTCGATGTATTTTCCATTCTTAAAGAGTTGGAGGCAGCGTTCGCAGTGTTTGAATTCATTATGTGTCTGGTTCTTGTTGATACAGCTATTGAGGAGACGATTAATGTGGACAACTCTGAAATAGTGAGCTACGTGATCCTCATCACACTGGTAGGTTTACACCTTAATGAGTATGGGCTCACGGTCGTTCTCTTCATTGACTTCTTGGCGTGGGTAGCCGCATGCTCTTAACATCAGACTGGATGATTCTCATTTTCTTCCTCCCACTCGAGTAGATTGATATATATACCTGGGTTCAACTTCTCGAAGCGGGAATGTTACCCACTGTGATGGGGAAGATCAGACTGCTGAAGTTGAGGTCGTCTTCCTACTGATTGTAGGCTACAGGGCGGTGTCGGTTATTCTTGACTTCATCATAGTGGAGTACTGAGAGAATGGCATACTTGAAACAGTATTTTTTTATTCCATTGTTCGTTTTGACAACTGCGTGCTTGGCTGACAGTCAAGGAGAGTGTTCGGTATAGCTCTTCCCACGTCTCTTGGGAATACTGTGATATCTAACGATACGTATGTCAAACCACTCCACCGATTTAATGACCCAGTTGGATCCATTCTGGATAAACTCCACTACAAGCCGCAAGAGATCTTGATACATAAACTCAAAGAACATAGAGTTATTTACAACTTCTGTTGCAAGGGAGAAAAGTTGCTGTTCAGACTAAAGGTTCTCATTCGTATGTGGGTCTATCTGGAGGATACGCAGAGCCAGAACAGGGTGGACCTTGCATTCAATGCAGCTGTTGAGTAGGGTGCTTGTTGTCTCTTCAATCAGGGCTCTTATCGAAGAGAGAAAATCCGGAGACTGGATCGGTGGATTAGCGGGCCAAATCGCCCATATAATAGTGAGCCATTAAAGGCCGATGATATACAAGAGCGGTGAATGTTGATCATGATAATCTTGGGTGTCATGAGTGACATGACTGTCTATGTTAATACAGCATAATTTTGGTTTTCGAATCAGCTGAGCACTGACCACAGATGATAGGAAAGTGGGGCTGTACTGTTTCTGGGGAATCTGAGTTTGATGGAGTAGAGCAGGGCTGCGGTGGTGATGAGGTACTTGGCTCATTTGATGGGTCTTTAATAATAGGACGTTGATCGAATTCAGAAGCGCAGGGCTGTTACAATGAGGAGGTATTTGACTCAGTGGGTGGGTAATTGATCAGATCTAATGGCTTGTCTATATCAAGTAGTTGATTAAGAAAATGGTCGCACTCTTGATAGTCTTTGTCGGTAATGGGTAATTTTTAGAACGTGGAAAGTGTCTCTAAACCTTAACGTGTCAGACAAGCATCGCCTGGCTGGTTTATTATACAAGTTATTGCTTAGCATATCTATAGAAATTCTATAGGTAACTGTAGAATCTTTAAATAGATATTTTGGAAAATCCAAATCTACATTTAACTTTGAAATATTATAAATTACGTTTATCATTTGTTACAATTAATTTTTTTTGCGTTGGTAAACTTGGTCTTAAAAAAAGCTGTTATTCTCCGGCATTCAATATAAGTCATCATTCATTTTCAATCAACGCCCAATATTTCATTCTTTAATGGTAAGTTAATTGTTATATTATATAACTAGTAGTAGGGAAGGTGGACCACGAACTCAGTCACGTGACGTGCGGGGGAGGGGGGCGCTGAGTTATGCTTATTCATGCTCAGATACACTTTGAGTCCGGTGCACTTTGGTACGACTGTTGCATGGGAGGAGGGGGGTGTAGTCTCAACCAATCACGATCGAGTACGGCCAGAACAGTAAGAGTATATAAGAAATACTTGCGCCTGTTTTAGTCATTCTGTTTTCTTGCGAGCTACTGGACGGTCGTCTCTCATCTCTCTCTCTAGGCTATTCGTTTTCTTACCGTTTGGACACCAACACTGCTCTCCTCAAGATGACAAATTTCATTATCGAGCCGTTTCA
>JAYRBW010043081.1:0-11576 GCA_036023295.1 Invenusta paracnida
ATGGCCCCCACGCTCACCTGACATGACTCGCTTGATTTCTTCCTATGGGGAGTTGTCAAAGACAAGGTGCATGCAGAAAACCCAAGAAATGTGGAAGACCTTCGAAAATTAATCCAACAGGCGATTACTTCTATTGACTCAAATCTTTGTCAAAAAGTATGTGAATCCATCCCCCTCAACTGTGGACCTGTATAAAGAATGATGGCTGATAAATTGAAATTGGACGTTAAAGTGTTTTTATAACGTTTTTTGTATAAACAGTTCACTTTGATAACATAGTTCTTTGATAAATGCATTTTTTCATAAATACACTTTTGTACATAAATTGTGTTACTTTTCGCCTAAATAGCTTCTAAATTAGTTATAAACTATGCTTCAAGTATTCCTAGTGTGTGATATGATATGATACAAAGATGTGCACCTAAGTTGATTACATAACACATCTTGTTGGAATCACAGTTTTGCCTCACAGCTAAATAGCTTCTAAATTAGTTATAAACTATGCTTCAAGTATTCCTAGTGTGTGACAATTACAGAACAACATCTTCAGTATTGCATCCACTATCGAGAACTAATCCTGTAAAGATATAACTTGATCCAAATTGACTCAGGTGTTCAGTTTACTGACAGATTGATACAATATAACACAACATAATTTCTTTATTAATTTCATTATATAATTTTTCACTATGGCGCCACAATGTCTAACTGCTCAAGAAGTCCTCAATGGCATTATATTTATGGCTATCAACATTGAGTTGACAATTTGCATTTGATGTGTTACCAAGTAAAAAAGAATAAGGTTGTACACTTGTCAACTCAACACAAGGGCAACAGAACACAACCAGATGGCAAAAAGAAAAGCAATTCTATTTTATATTATAATGCCAACAAAGGTGGATTGTAGGAGATGGCCTCTGGTTGTCTTCTACAACATTCTCGATCTGGCCAGAGTGAATGCTTGGATATTGTTTCAAAAGGCAACTATAAGTAACATTCATGTTGCTATGTTTAATGCTATTTGTTTTCTAATGCCAATCGTAAAATGTTAAATATAACATAAAAATTATATTTCAATTTTTGATTTGATATTTAATTTAAGTAGGTACAATAACTTAAATTTCCTGTACTCTTGATATTAACCTGCTAATGTTGATAACTTGTGGTGAGTAAGATAAGTTTTTTTATAAATAAAACTTTCAGAATGTGCTGGATGTTTTATTTTTTTATTTTTTCAACTTTTAGAAACATATTATTTGATTTGATAGCAATTATTTGATTAATTGGTATAAATAAAATTATATATACAAGTGTGCCCACATAAAATCATGTGGGCATGGGCATGCTCCCTAAAAAGGGACACAATTGTGTTAAGTTCGTTTTGATTTCTTTCACTTTGGTCCAATTAAAATTAGTAGAATTATTCTGTGATATACGATTATTTTTAGGGGGCTGACATAAGCCTATAATGTCTGTAGGGTTTGTATGCTCTGACATCACAAAAATTAAAGGGGTCTTGACATTTTTCAAGAGGTATAATTATTCTTCAAAATTTATATGTCAAGTAACAAAAGTAGTTTTTTACATTGTAAATATAGACAAATTGCAGGAATGTAATAAGAGTACTTTACATTGTAAATATAGACAAATTGCAGGAATGTAATAAGAGTACTAATATTGGTACAAAATAAAATACAAAAAGGATAAACAGAGACCCTCATGAGCAAGAGATTTGGTGAGCATGTACATGTTGTTAGTATAGTTACCTTTAACTGTCCTAAGCTTAGTTTGATAGACAAATTACAATAATGTAATAATAGTAAAGTGAGAATCATGTTACAGCTGTAAGATATTATATACATATTATGTATATACATAGATATAACATATTGTTATTTATATAAGAAAATCCAATTGTCAAAATAGGTATTATTTTAATTCTTTCATTTAATCATCAAGTTCTTTGGACAACAGAACAATTGCAGCTTTCTTTTGTTTTGTTGCACATCTCATTGCATTGGATTTGACAATCAATTGTACTTTAGCATCCCATTCAGCCTCCTCAGCATATTTGTCTGCATCACACATGAGATTTGCTTTCTACTCTTCTATTTGCACATTTTCTTTTTCAGTTGTTGGACCTCCTCTACACCTTCAGCCTTACATTTTTTAATTTCATTCTCAGCATTTGACTTCTTTTGATTGTCTAAATATGAATAATACTTAGAACTTGCTGCACTTGCACAAACCTTTAGGGCAGATGTGATCAATTAATGTATTAATTATTATTATTATTATACAATGTAATGAAATTGAAGGTTTTTCAAGGTGCTTTTGACAAATTTAAAGAGTTTCAAGGAGTAAAATCAAATTCAAGGGTTCTCAAGGGGGCATATGAACCCTGTGTCTGTCACTTAATTATAAAATATATAAAGTGGGTAATATTGAAATATATATTTGTAATCAATTAGAAGTTAGATATCTTATTCTACTTTGACATCAATTTAGGTTTAGTCCTAAATTAACAATCAAGATTAAGCATAGGAAAATTGTGCTGAAAATAATTTAAGTTTTTTAATGATTGAGATTAGTCCAGTATTAAATAAGTTAGTCAACTTAGTGAGTTTTTGACTAGTTTAACTCTATGAGATTAAAATAGTAGGGTTAGTCAGGTGTTAATACTTGACTAGACTAATCTTTTTGACAGTTTATAACTTCACAGGGATGCAAAAATCACTTTCCCACGAGTGAATCAATTGAATCTGCACAAGTGGTTTTCAAAAATCACTCGTCCAGTGGGTGAGTACATTTTCTCAGTTAATGTGCAGAGAAAACAGTAGTCTGCAGACTATACGTGTTATGTATAGAAGCTATCATAGACATTGATGCAACAGCAATAAAGTGATATATATTTATTCCTTACCTCTTTTTAGTGTATCTATTAATCTGTGTACAGTGTTACAATGCTGCCTACCTGTAAACAGCTACATAGCTAGTTACTACACATGTCATGAATGATAGACAGACATAGAGACATTGATTAATCTGTTGTCGAATAATCGATTGTAAATCACCATTAACCAATCAGGTTGTCAACCTTGTTATTGATAAATCTGTGCGCCTGTCTTTTATTGCCATATCATTGATGCTGTTAACCAATCAGGTTAATCTATTCGGATTCCATAATTATAACTCTAGTGTGGTAATCTATTGCAATCAAAAACGTTTATATATACTATCTAGACTAGACACACGTCGAAATATCTGTAATTTCGGTTTGGAATCGATTTTTTGTTTGGTATGCAAAATAAATAAATTTACTATCTTTTATAGTATAAACGGTCGATTTTTAAACAGGAAAATGTACCTGATACAAAATACTGATATGAAAAAGAAAACTATAGACATGTGTGTCAGAATGTCAGCTATAACTGATGTCATTTATAGAAGTATAACTTAAATAATAAAAAGTTTGTTGATGACTGCGATTTTATAAAAAAGATGCATAGTTTTGACATATAGTTTATGTGCGCTTCCTTTTGCCTACCAAATTTCCATAGTTATAGTCGATTTTGAATGTCTGTGCCTGAGATGTCAACTGAAGAATTACATATATTTTTTCTCTCTTTCTATTATTGTGTCAAGTCTAGATAGAATATTTAAACGTCTTTGATTGTAATCTAGTTTCTAATAAACAACAATATGTGGACATTTATTAAGGGAGTTGAACCCCTACCTAAAAAGATAAAGTTGAATAAAAAAATATATGATAAAGAAGCCAGAACAAGAAAGTTTCTCGATAAATGGATGGAGGAGAGGGTAAGGTTGAAACATGACATCTCAAAGGACGTCATGTATTGCAACTGCTGTCGACAAAACTCGCCAAATGATCAGGGTCCCTTTGTTATTAGTACAAATGTCTTCAAGCTAGAAAGTAAAAGTTCCATGAAAAATTAACGGTGCATGTTCAAAATAGACTTTCCTGTATAGCTAAAAATGCACCCCCAAATACCTCAAAAGCAGAGGCCTCAATTGACTCGTACAAGACACAAGTGGATAAAGTGACTAAGTTGTTTCAAACAGCACATGCACCTGCAAAGAAGGGATGCCAATTCTCTGATAAATAGTAATATTAATTGGGAAACTGACATATCCAATGTGGGTGAGACAGGCAAATAAGTAATTTAAAAGTCACTTGCCTGGTGGCAAGTAAGAATAAGGAGCCACTCGCCCAGAGAGCAAGTGGATATTTTTTCTAGTTTGCATCTCTGACTGGGCCCTAGTCTATCTTTATTTGTATAACAGGGCCCATAGTGAAATTTATTTTGTAGAGGACCCTATTTTATATTCTAACTCAAAGGCCCTAGTCTATCTTTATTTGTATAAAAGGGTCCATAATGAAATTTATTTTGTAGAGGGCCCTATTCTATATTCTAACTCAAGGGCCCATATAATGAAAAATAAATAGGGGGTCTTTACTATTGAAATTAATTAAACCAAGTTTATTTTATCTTATTATTGTTTAAATTTATTCAAAGGGAGATTACTGTATAGTGTGTAGTTATGGCACTTAATGGGGAGGAGGAGGCTGTCAATATATATATAAATATATATATCTATTAATGCATGTATGTATAAAAACCTATGAAACTCCTATTTTCCTCCTATTTTTTTAAACTTAAAATATCCTATTTTCCTATTTATTTTTGTGTTGCTAAGTGCTGTGAGGCCTGTGGTTTTTTTAGTGTGCTTATAATATATAATATTTAATATATGAAACATGTTTTTAAATTCAGAAACCATGCATATAAATAAATATATCATGAACTTGAAGAAGATAAAACCACAATAATCCACCTCAAAGCAATATACCACCAGAGCATACTACTGAAGCAATGGGAGATCAGTACAGCGCTGTTTCATCCTTATTTGGAATCATCAGCTGACCACACCCAAAGCAACAGAAGCACAAGATGAAACAGCGCTGTACTGATCCCCCATTGCTTCAGTAGTATGCTCTGGTGGTATATTGCTTTGAGGTGGATTATTGTGGTTTTATCTTCTTCATGATTCTTGTACGTTATTGTGTGATTTGTACTTTTCATATCATGCACTTATTATTTTATTTTAGAATGGTTTTATGGAGTAAATGGTAAAATGTATTTTGTTTTATTTTTAGAAATATTTCAAAATAAAGTTCAGTATACAGCACCTGAACCAAAAACATCAGTGGTAAGTTCTTTTATTTCAAAAATTTCTTTGTTTTGAGAAAATTCTTGCAACTGAATTGTTTTAGGTTTTTGTTGAGGGAAATATTGGATGTGGCAAGTCAACATTTTTGAGACACTTCAATGGATCTAACAATTTAGAAGTTTTAGAAGAACCTGTGGAATCATGGACAAACTGCCAAGGACACAATGTAATGGTATGTAATTTTTTTATTTGGTTATTGATATATTCATTTATTTTAGTTAAATATTGATATTTATTCTATTCTAGAAATTATTATATGAAGATCAGTGCAGGTGGTTTTCAGCATTTCAATCATTAGTTACTCTCACACGTTTAAAACAACAGTCTATGGAACAGGTCAGTTGATATATGCACTTCTTTTCCACCATTAATGGGGTAGAACTTGTCCAAAATGTATTTTTTTATTAGTCGAACTAATTTTATCATCCTGCAGTGTAAAAGAGAAGAAACCGTTTTTTAAACTTCAAACAGTGAAAATAAAATAAAAATGTTATGACTATTATGTCTCACTTTGAAAGAGAAAGAACACACACATTGACTGAACATAATATAAGCTACACATATTATGATGCAATAATTTGCCTTAACTTAAAAACAGTTAAATAGTAAATGGAGAGAGAGGTAATAAGACGAATGAATCAAAGATATTGCATATGCTAATTAATTATTTACATACCATTACAAAATTATTAAAAGTATGAAATTACATTTTAATTAAAATAATAGCTGTTTTGAAACACATATTAAATATCACTACAAATTAAATCACACAAATCGATAAAAACAGTATTCCCATTTACTACTTTGTTTCTTTGTTGAAACAAGTTGGCCTGTCCATCATGGCATATGACAGATATACAAATCCGATATTAATATGCTCTCCTGGAGTGTCAAGAAGTATATGGTAAAGAAACTATTGATGGACAATTGCTTGGTGTAACTGCACATAATGCATGGATTATATTCAAGCACAACCATCCTCACCAATTGGACAATGTTGACGTAAGGTGTTCATTCGTAATCTTGTAATAGAAATAGCTCATGCCAGCATGGAGCAAAGAATAGTCAAAATGATAGGCCCACAGCGGCCAATTTTAAAGTGTTTAGCTAATTTTGACCACATTCCCCATGCACCTGAAGCTCCTGCTGCTGTTCAGGACAATCTTTACCGTGTTTATTATCTGTGTCTGGCTACAAGAAATAAGAAAATTAAGCAGCTGTATTCACAGTATAACACTGTAGGTGGTGAGCACAGCGTTGCAACTCGGATTTGTGAGTGGTGTGATGACAAACCCGAAATAATTGTATACATCGTTTCTATCAAGAATATTTCGTATGCTGTATTGTTGTTCAAAAATATTTGTACATTTTATATAAATTTACTTACTAATTGGAAGGATATCAATTGGAAAATGTAATCAGGGCAGTTAAGAAACTTCTTGGTTGAGTTAATCTACTAGATGTATTATATATTTTTGCCCCAAGACACATATTAGTCTTTTAACCCAAATATAGTGAGACACATATGTTCTATAATGGCACTAGTTCCCCACCCCCAAGATAGGCACACTAAAAATATAAACCGTATATTATTTACTTATTAAAATATGACAAATCGTTTACAGCCAGCTGAAAACACATAATAGTTTAAGAATGATAAAAGGAATTCTAAATGCATGGGTTGTTACTCGAAACTATCATATAAGTATATAAGTCTGTGAGATAATATATAGTTCTGTTACTCGACACTATATTATCTTCCAGAGATAATATAAACAAGAGATATGACGATTCTCGGAAATTGCGTTATTCGAAATGTCATAAGCATAAGTTAGATTTTAAAACATTAAATAAAATATATAAATATAATAGTAAAAACATTTATTACTGCCCCTATAATCCTGTCATGTCTCGAAAAAACTATATATTTATATAAGTAAATATTTAACAAAATTGTATTTATCGATACAATATATTTTAATTAAGTTACTCAGACAACGTTTACATTTTATTAATAATTACAAATAATGCTTAATTAATGTTTAAATAGTTTAAGGTATGTTTCACGAATAAAGTGTGACCAATTAAAGGCCCGAATCATATTTCATATGACTCAACAGTCAATTATCAAATACATTGAAAGATTTATTGCGCAATTAAATAATTTCGAAAGTTACCAGAAAACGCATCTTGTTGATTAGTGTATCAATGGTTTCTATGACGTGTACAACCAAAATTGTCATATGGCAAAAATATTCATTTTGAAGTATAGTTAATGTTATTATTTTTGTGCGAACTAGGAGCAATATATCTATTGATCAGTGTTAGTCTTTTAAAAGAATATTTTCAATGCAACACGTTAAATCTTGTTTGTTCTTAAAGGAAAGGTAATTAATTTTAAATGTCATTTTTACTTAAATGTAAGCTACTATTACAAATTAACTTTTTATGAACTGTTAAAGGGGAAGTCGTTTTACCATTATTATAAATATATTTTTTTATTAGCAGTAATAATAAATTTACTTGTCGAGAAATCAATTGATCATATTTTGTTTAACTTATTATTTATATCATGTTTTACCTACTATACAAATATCTGCTTTATATATTTCTATGTGACCATGTATGTGTATATATTTATTTGTATTTATTGATTATTCAGAGAGCTCCTGTTCGTATGATTGAGCGTTCGTTGTACAGTTCAAGATATTGTTTCACGGAAAATATGTTTCAAAAGTTGGTAAAAATAATCACATAATAACTTTTACATACGAGTATATAATATGTACTATAAATTATATTGATGTGATAGTTTCAGAATTTGTTAAAAACATGGTTTATAATTTTTAATTATCTAGAAATATTTTTTACTAAATATCTACTGCAATTTACCTCCATTATGTTTTAGACTGCATGTACAGTGGTAGGACTAAGGACCGAATTTCGGTAATTGCCCGAATTTGAAAAAGTTAGCCCGAATGCCTGATTAATAGCATTCTGGCCCGAATTTCAGCATCATTATGGCCTGAATTTTAGCATTGAGTTAATTTATAAAATGTGTGTTATATACATGTATGTTACTTACATGTCTCTTTTTAACTGTTCCTATCCCCTTATTTGTTTTCCTTCAGAATCGAGTGACTCTTCAGTTCACAATATACAATTGTCTATTAATTATTAAGTTTCAGACCTGCCAACTGTTCCGATTTCAAGTTCGTTTTAGCCTGTCCCGATAAGCTGTTGTAAATGTTCCGATATAGTTTGCCTTAAATTGAAAAAAAAATCTATTTTATGAATATAATAACAGATAAAGAAGTTATTTAAGTATAGTATTTTAGGACGCCTGTAGAATCCACATGCTTCTCAATTCCATGCACGATTTGTTAAAAAAATGGCGTTTCTTGAAACCGGGTTGTCTGCCATCGAAATTTTGGACGGTTGACGCAACTGACCAATCGTTGTGGCTCAAACCGTACCAGCTAGCCATGGGCAGTACTGCTTGATCGCTTTTTATACTAATAGAAGCGGATGCTCAGACAGAGGTATTGTCTTCTGTGCGTAAGTTTTTCATTGCTGATTCACGGAAACTGCAGATTTACCTTCCGTTTGATCACAAATTCCTTGGTGCCTGTAAAATGCTTTCGCCAGATCATCAGAAATCGCCATATTTTGAAAAGTGTGTCAAAAGAATTGTTTTGTATATGCTAGGTATCGTTCAGAAGGAGAAATTCAGGAACTGGAAGTGGAAGTTCTTCTTCGCCAGCTTTCTATATATTGACGACACCCAAGGAAAGGGCTTTCTTGAGTTCTGGGATTCTTTTGAGAAGGAAAATAAAACTCCTCTCCTTGTCAATGTAGCACGTGCCGTTGCCATTTTGCCACATGGCAATGCGGAAGTAGAACGAACCTTTACTATGCTTTTGGACATTGTATCCAAGAAAAGAACTAGTCTCTCTCTCCACACACAATAAAGTTTTTAGTTGTATCGAAATCGTGTCTCGCCGTTCTAAAGTTTACTGCTGCAAATATTCCAGTCAACAATAAATTACTACAGATGGCAGCTTCTGCAAAATTTGAAAATCAAAACCGAAAGGAAAATGAGGAAAGCGAAGAGATGAAAGAAAAGGAAGCTAAATAAAAACAGTTAGAAAAGACACTTCGTCGACAATTGGAGTCCGAAAAGATGAAGAGCGTTAAATTTACAACTCTGGCTTCCTCTTTCAAGGAGATGGACGTGTGTATCCAAAAGACAATGACTGACCTTGATCGACTACAAGCATTGCAGGGACAAGCTGCTATACAGCTGCAAAAGTCTGACGAAAGAGTTGAAGCTCCTTCTAAACCAAATAGATAAAGTGGAAAAACAAAAGCTTCGAGAATCAGAAAATATTTTGAAAACAATGCTGAAATGATTTTCTACTGATACGGTTGAGCTGGACTCCCAAAAAATAAGAATTGACTATTCTGTTTGCGAACTGCAATTTTTTGCACTATACATACACTATGTACACTGCGTACATATTCACTTATGTTTCACTCTTTATATTATTAGAATTGTTACATAATATGGTGTATCATTTTTGTAGTTTATTAACTGTATTATATAGCAGACTTATTAGAAAATAACTACATACATAGTATTATCACTGATGTGTATTTATCTATGGCCGAATTAATAATCCTTGAGGAACATTGTGTTTAATTTTTGCTTTATCTGAATTAGTATTTTCAATATTGGTATAGATGATTCTAATGTAAGATTCTAATAATATTTTTATTTTTTTCTTGCAACTACTATTATATTTTTTATACGTTGAATTTATTAAGTATAATTACAAACAGAGTTGATTTTGCAATCTTAAATCATTTTATATTATACTCAATATACCTACCTATCTTATGTTTCGATTTTTTCTTACAACTACTACTATTTTTTGGATAAATTGATTACTATGCCAGAAAAATTTCAGTCCCACCACTGCATGTATAAAATAGATTTGATATGTAATAAAAGTAGATGTGATATAATATAGTATACATAAAATTAATATTCTGAATTTTGGTATAATTATCCACAAGTATAACTACACACTTCGCTTGTTATATATATTTATCTCAAATATTAAAAAATATTATTATTATTGATTATTAGTAAACTTTATCATTGACTAAACTAAAATGTTAATTTTATTGTTAGTAATCTGATCGAAGATGTTGAACTCAAGATTCTTGAAGACTGGTTTTCGTGGGCATGCAGTTCGGCAAAGTTCAATGTGGATCTATTTAGTGAGAAAATATTTTCTTACCTAAATGATAAAACATTACTGTACTGTATACTGAAGCCAGTTAGTCTGAATCACTTTATGTGAATTATGTAGTTATTATTAATATATACTATGTATTCACATGTATTCACATGTATCGCATACTTATACATATAATGTTGATTATATTATCAAATTAAATATTTTATGTTTTAATACATTTAAAATTATTTTCTTGTATAGAACGTTTTACACAATAATACTATTATGTGCTTACATTATTTGTTTTATTGGAGCTAATACTAATATATACGCATATTTTAGGCACATTATGTATATATCCTAAACGCAATGTTATTATTTTGTATATTAATAAAGCTAATCACCTCGAAATGTCTGCTGTGTATTAACCTTTGCACTATGAAATCCTTTAAGCTACCATTTATATTGAGATTTGTTATAAATTAATAATTATCTTTTTATACTTATTTCACATTTAAATCCACGTACATATAACTATTTTTGTTGAATTAGTACGTTAAATTTTTTTCAATAGGCATAGTTTTGTCTAGTTTTACAATATGTAAAAGTTAAATATACCTATACAGTGTTGTGATAAGTTGCGATATTTGGACTGTTGCCTACGATATGTTATATTATGAGCATCTCTACGATATTTTCATCATCACAGTTATAATATTTTAATCTGGTGATAATGACTGTTTTGAACATTGAATTTTTAGTGATTTATTTATTTATTACCCAGAGTTTATTTACTTCATATTTACTTTAAGCTACAGCACATTTTTAATAACTCTTATTTGTAAACCAAACAAATACAAAATTTCAACTCCGAATGAGGAGGCCAAGAAATTGCACGTATATATACTACAATAATAAAGTGAAACCGGAAAAAATAGCATACTTAAAGCAACGTTCAATTACGGTGAGCATAAACAGGTTTGTAGCGCTGTTGATAAAGACGGTAATAGGATGTGTGTAAGTAGAAAAACCGGTAGAAGTATCTCTTGACGGAGCATCAGCAATGTTACAGGTAGA
>JAYRBW010043092.1:0-11576 GCA_036023295.1 Invenusta paracnida
TGAGATAGGTTGACTTTAATAGAGCTAGGTACCCTATAATCAACCTAGGTTTGGGTGAACCAATTCGGCCGCCATAGATTCAGACGGTTTTCTTTACTCTGTAAGTACGATTAGTATGTACTATCGATCGTTAGTCAATAAAATATTTACATATTGTTATTTTATTATCATTTCATTTAAAAAAGGCCAAACATGATTTTCGGCATTTAAAAAAATATTTATATGCAGAAATTTTCGGCATATAAAATTTACGATGTTTAAATACTTTATTTTCATTTTTTGCGTAATATATAAAGCGCGCGGCAAAACAGTCTAAAACACGTTAAAAGTGCAACTCAGTATTTATTATATTTTTAAGCATAGTCGTAGTCTTTTAAAAATAACTACATAAACAAAATTTGAGTCAAGCGGCATCACACTGTATAAATAAATATATTTCCAGTTTACAATAAATTGCACACCCTTAAATTTTAATATTTATCTAAAAATATTCCCGCATTAAATTATTTTTCGATTTTTTAAACGTTTTTATATATACAAATATATATCTAAATATATATACATTAAATATACATATATATTATATACCCATATACACTACTAAAATCTGGCGGTCACAATACAATTATCAAAAATCTCCTCGATTAAAAACTAAAAATAACAGAAAAATATTTTAATGTGGATATTAACCAAAAATTGTTAAACTTAAAGTAAAGTTATCTTATGCTGATCACTGATATCTTAAGGTGAAGGATTTTCTTGTTGGATGCTTTTAATATATCTTTCAACTGCTGCAGAATATCTACTTTGATACTTTTGAATATGAATCATGATATTTTATACTTAAAGTTAATACATTTGTCTGTTCCTTTATCTTGTTCATTATATTATAATAGAAAAGAACTGACACATTTTGTTCATCTAATTGTATATAGATAGTATCAATCTGCCATATTAGCAATTTAATAAGATTATCACTTCCACCTAGAATATGTATAATTATATTTTTAACACCTGTGGCTGTACGGCTATAGCCTACTGTATACAGCTACAAGATTAAGTTGATATTGAGAAATGTTTTTTATATGCTTAAATTTTATGTCTTATATTTAAAAATAATGAATAAAGTTTTGCTAACATATATATATTACAAAAAACATAAGATATAGAAATATATGACAAATTGTAATAAATTAATGTTCAATAAAAGGATTAAACTAATAGAATTTTGAAAAATATAATATATAGAGAAATTGGGTAATCCAAGTTTCCCACATTAAATTATTTTTGCTTTTTGTTTTTTTATATTTTTTTTATAAGAAAAACATAAATATCCATAAGTGTTTATAAGTGTTTCAACAAGAAACATTATACACGAATCACAAGTAACAAAATCAGAAGTTGTAATAGTGTCTAATCCAATACAGGATATTTCCAAAAAAGTTAGTCTGTATAATGCGCCGCCAGTGAAACTCCTGGAGATGGGTAAGGATTAATACATAAATTATTAAGTATTATTTATTTTACTTATTAATTTAAGTATTTAATACATTCAAATAAATTATAAAAATAATTTAACAAAAAAACCATTAAAAAATACATTAAAAAAGCAACAAAAAACCTGTAAAAAAAGCAAAAATATTTTAATGTGAAAAACTTGGAGATTACCAGAAATTGTTTTGATATTAGAAATACAATATACACATCACCTCCAGTAGGAGCAGAAAAATACAAGTCCTTTACTTTGAATGAAGTTGAAAGACCTGCCAAAATGGTCAGAATGGGGCCTCAATAAATGGCAACAAAGTTTTGATAATTGCTTCCTTCTCCTTTACATAAATGGTGATGCCTCTTGTTATATGTCTGGCAGGAGGAGTGAAACATTTTATTAAAGATATCAAAGTACTGAAGCTGACCATCCAGTTTGGAGCAAACCCCAATAGACTAAGAACCTTTTGTGAAATTTACTGAACAGAAATGTTGGCAGTCTTGCAGGCATTATTGCTTTTTGAGTTGAGCTGGGACAATTTGTATGCCATTGGCCAGTCACAAAAGTCATTGTAATTCAAGATGATCAGACTCACTTTGGCTGCCTGAATAACACAAACTGATCAAAGTCAGCAACAACCTTCTTCTTGAGACAACCTCTGAGGAAGAATGGATAGGACCAGAATCTTTATCAGGTTATATGATGATCTCTCCATAAGCCCAGGATCTGTCTGCATCTGCATGCATGATAAGTGGTACAGGCTTTGACAATGTTAGCAAGGTGACTTGGCTGTTGTAGACAGATAGTGCAGGAGTCACAGTTTGGCACCTCTGTGGATATTGAAGGAAGGCAATACATAGTTTGCACTCTTCATGACTGAGTTTAGTAAAACTTATATTCATCTTTTTAACCTGCTTCTGATAGCTTTCTATATTGATAGTGGCATGGCACATGCAGTAGTTGGCATACATGCCATGGCCTATGGTGATGTCACAAGGGAGATACAGGCCCTTTGGTACCTGGAGAAAGTGGTAGTGCAGCTCACAGTCTATAGCTTTCAATGTGACTTATGATAAAAGTGTTGTCCAGCTTGTTTGTAGGGATATTTTTTTTCCTTACAAGTCATAAGGGTACAATGCTGCCAGTAGCAACGACCTCATAGCATTAAGTACAGCTTAGTCCGATGTTGCTCCCTATTCAATTGTTGTGAGGAATAAATGTTTGTAGACTTATGTATAAGTAGACCTCTGATTTGCAAAGTGGGGCAGTTCCCAAGAAAGTCTTGTTTGCCTTTGCATTTTGTGAGATGATTTTTGTATGGATATAGATTAGAGATTTATTCTTAACCACATACTTTTTTCTGATTTTTTCAACAACCAAAACTGTTGGTTAAGTTAGAGCTGCTCTTCCTTGCTATAATCCAGGTATCTGGACTGGCAGGTAAGGAGATATTCTGGAGGCTGCTCTGGGTGCCTGTCTGTGTTGCAGACTATGTGGCTCTCAATAGTTCTGACACTTAGTCAGGAGAGAATGTACAGGTGACTTTGGGAAAATTAAAGAGTGTAAACATGACTAAGTGGGAGACTGGAGGAGAGCAAAATGTTGCTGAGGTCAGCAACAGATGCAGCTACAGCTGATAAAATGCTAACATTAAGAGATTTATTTGGTTTTTTAGCAAGTGTGAATTGAACAATTTTTTGACCTTGATAAAGACATAATTAATGATTAAATGATGCTCAACTGGAATTGTTGTTAATTTTATAACTATATTTGAATAATTATTAATGGGATCATTTATTTATCATTAAGGTACACCCTTAATCATATTGTATTGTGCTGAAGTTGTATTGCTCAACTGACTGTTAATTAAAATAAATTTAATGATGAATAAGTCTAATATAATTAATAATTACTAAAACTTAAATGATATATTATTTACCTATAGGCTATAGATGTAATAATGTAACAATTAAATCAATATCTAACCTGCAGATCACTATTATAGGCAATACATTAATAGGATTAATTTCTCATTAAGATAGTGTTGTTTTGCCTTGGATAACTTGAACAATGATGTATTTAGGATTTAATAATTTGTAAATAATTTTCTTAATAATCAGAATTGGTTCAAAATATTTAACATGAGGTGTAGAATGTAATTCCATATGTAAAAAGTAAAAAAACAAAACTCATTTTTCTAATTTTGACTTAGCATCCTTTTGCCTTAGGGCAGCAGAGTTATCCACATTACTATTAGCAGATAAATATCAAGGATACAGGAAAATTAAGTTATTGTATCTACTTAAATTAAATATTTACTCAAAATGTATATATATATATTTTTATAATATTGAACATGTTCACATTTGAAATGGGATGCCATTGCGTCAAAAATCAATTATATATATATGCTATATATTTTTTTCTGATAATAATAACTTAGTACCTACTATTTGTAATTCTAATAAAGTGTTACATTAGTATATTGATACAAAATAAAGGAATGATAAAATGTAATCAATTAGATATAGGTAGACAGATAAATTTGCAAATCATAGTTATATTCATATGATATATATCCAATTAACTGCCTAGACATGTATGAATTAAAATAGAAGATAAAAAGAAAATTATCATGACAACTAGAATATTTTGTATCAGATAAAGTAGGTACATATATATAGAGTTATAGATATTTATCATTATAATTGTTTAATATATATATAGATATTATGAATAGGTAAATAAATAAATATACCTACATTACAACTTAATAATTAACTATTATATATAAGTATATATATATTTAGGAATCATAAATAAAGAGATATAAGCATATAGGACTGTTTAAAAATAACAGATATGTCACTTTTGTTATGTCTGCAGTATAAATGCTTTATGAATTTATTTCTAGAACAAATTTTATTAGGTGTAAAATTCAAATTTCTTGCATGATATTGAGATGCATAATTTTTTTGTAATTTGCAAATATTCAACACTATATTGATTTTTATTCCAAAAGCTGTATTTTAAAATATGTTTTTCTGGTATATTAATAGGTTAAAAACTAATTGGATTAAAGTTTTTCAATATAAAAAGTGTAAATTGATGCTTTTAGTTTAAATTGTTGGTTTAAAATGTTAATGTTAATTTTAGTATTTTGCCAAATCAAAAAATTAATGCTGAAATAAATGTATATGTATATGTAAAAGTATCATTTTGGTTATTTAACATACAACAATATGCTTTGTTTTATTAATTCTATAAATATTACAATGAATATAATTTTGACAGGTCTATCAAGTTTAATCAAATATATTAAACAAATACTGATTTTGTTATGTCTGCAATATAAGTCAATGTAGAGAACATAAAAAAACTAAAATTAAAAAGTTTGAAAAAGCCTTGATTCCATTTGATAATTAACACATTGTGCATACCAAACAAATAAAAGTAAACAGATTAATTAATAGTATCATGATATAAAATAGAAAAAAATACATGTTTCAAATTTTGATTCACTAGAACACCCTGCTCTATTATTTTTAAATAGTCCTATAAATATCATAAATATTGGAATTATCAATAAATTGATAAATTTTACAAATATAATTATAATAATTATATAAATACTCGTAAATAACAGTACAATAGGAATACATATATTATACACATGAGTAATATAATACATAAATATAGGCATTATAAAACTGTTACAGTAATACAGGGGCCCAAATATATATAAAATAATATAATAAATATAAAGCTCGTTTTATTTAGGATTTTCAGTTAACTGCATATTAAAATTGAGTTGGTATAGTCTTAGTGAAGTGTAAGTCAAGTATTAATCTGTGCTCTTAATTTTTTAGCATGGAGACTAAGCCAAGACTAATCCATAACATTGACCTCACCCAGTTTCAGTGTGGATGTGGTTATTACTTTCCATTATGTGCTTGTGCATATAACTTATCATTTAGTTTACTATGGCAGGGGTGCTAAAGTTGCTCACCCAATGCAAGTGAAAATTATTTTGGGCAAGTGATGTTTTTAAAAAGCACTTGCCCTGCTGCCTAGTAGTTTTTTAAGCTAATATGTAGGGAAAAGGAGATATCAGCAAATCGAATAATTAATTTGATCATGTAACATGGTGCTTGGGGGCAAGCAGAAGATCGCCCTAGCTATAAATTTAGGTTCATCCTGCTAGTATACACCCATACTACTTAAGTGATATAGTTCTCCTGCAGCTATAATGCTATGTGGTCGTAATAAATAAATAAAAAATAATAAACTGCACTATTAACGTTTTTGTTTGAATTTTTCCCAGAATTACAGATCTTGATGATATTTGTATATATATATGTATATGTATATCGATTATTTTAGGTCTAGGCCTAATTAAGGCAGCTTTTCAAAGTTATATTTTATATGAATCAATGTTGCCTGCAAAAATGTACATGTTACTACTATTTTAGAATATTAGCCTTGTTAATTATATAATTTCTCATTTATCTTGACTGTTTTCTTTTGATACAAATATATCTTTTGCTTTATTGTCTTTTGCTTAAAAATAGTTTTTCAGTGAAAATCTGCCAATTTGTGCATGTGTTTTATCCTTGACATAATTTTGTTGTACTCTAATCATTTATAGCATCATATTATGCTCTTTAATAAATGTATAACTAATTTATCTTTGACCATAATTTCCTATTGAATTACTTATTTATTTAGACAATGGATGAAGAGAAGAGGAAGATTCAACGAGAGAAGTATGCTTCACCTGGATGGGCCAAAATCAAGCATGAGTAAGTATTTTTCATAGAAACTATTTCTCTATGGGCATATAGTAAAATGTTAATATCTTATGACATTTTGAGACTGGTTGTGCAACACAAGAATGACATATTTTTCAATCAGTAGTAAATAAGTAGTATATAAAATAATAATATTGTAACAAAAAGTATTATATCAGATTCTTCTTTTTTTACGAATTTTGAAGTTTTTAATTTTATTCAAAATGTTGATATCTTGCTCTCTTATTTTATATGTGTATAAATTCAGTTTCCTGTTAGCATAGGCATATCTTTTAAAACAAACCAATTTTTGAATTTGTGTTAAATATTCCTACTCTTCTAAGCTATGATTGTTAGAACTACCATTTGTCTGTTTTATTTAATACTTTGTATAGTATTGTTTATATTAATTTTAATTTTTTTAATCTTGAATATGCATGTTATCATCTAATAATGTTCTCTATTTCAGGTTTTTAATTTATGTAGGTAAAATTAAACTAATATACAGATTTTATGTAATATCCTATTTGTATTAATACTTGCTTAGTACTCTTTTCCTTGTTAAATCAGTTATATTTTTGACATATTTTTAACCTTATCTGATTCTCACAGAGTTTTCCTGTTTTATATGTATTATTCTATTTATTTTTGCAATATTCTTGACGAAATAACTCACTAAATAAGACTATATACTGAATTTGGCCTTCATTTGGTCAATTTGAAACTATTTTGCTATGGATTTTAAGGATTCATTATTTTCTGTCAGCAAAATATGTCAAATTACTTACCGTAAAATTGTGTCATTTTGTTAACGTGTCAGTTATAGGTGTTAATATACACTCAACGTCATACATTTTGCAACACATAGGAAAGAATGTAACTTACAAAAATAAAAATGCGAATTATAAAATATCTATCCATGGTTTTATGTATTGTCTTTTGACAATAAATTCTGTCCATCCTTCCTTGTATTTGAATTTATATTTATGACTAACACATGATTATTTATTTTAATATTTAAAATTAATCAAATAAAAAAAGACATGAACAGAATTTATAGTCAAAAGACAATGCATAAAACAATAGATATGTATTTTATAATTCGTAGTTTTATTTTTGTAAATTAAAATGTTTTCTATGTGCTAAAAAAAGTATGATGTTCAGTGTATGTATATACATTATATGTATGTTACAGCGGAAAGTTTTGTAGTTTTTTATATACGTGGTGTTATTTAAAAACACTGCACCTTGCATAATATAATTCCATATCTCTGTATAATACGATAAATATTACTGAGTGTAAATGCCTGCTTTAAAAATGCTATGTGTTACGTGTGCATATCTTTATCAAACAAATATTTAATATATAACTTATGCATATTATTTAATATTACTTAATGGGTTATATTTGTTTCCCCTGGTTTCTCTAAAATAGATATTGATTTTTTACCCAAATCTTACTTAAATTGTAATGCCATTTTTTCAGATTACCAATCTATGTAAAGTAAAACAACTATCTTTGTTTGTAACCTTAAAATAATCTCTACGCATGCTTCTATTTATCGTTTAGTGATCTTAGATTTTTTACTCGTGTGTCTAAATTTATTATCTGGTATATTATTTTTTTAATTCTTACTGCATTCTGTCCTATTGTTAACTTTCAGTATTTTCGTGATTAAACAGTTCGAAAGTTGTCTACAGGTATCCCCATTAAATCTGTTATTGTGTATTTTTATGCAAGCAATGGAATTGAAATATATGTAACTTGCGCCGATTTAAAATGTTCAGATATGATGCTATCGGAATATATCAAATTCAGTCTGTGTCGGATGTGGATCAATCATCGATAATCGGGTGAATTGCCTATCAATACATTTTCAGGCACATAAACTGGGATTACAAGCCAACGCTAGCTGCCAACTACCTTCCGGAGAAGCTCCGTGAAGAACTACTCAGTCAAGAAGAGGGGGCCGCCGGCGATAAACCACCAACCAAGGTTCCTCGTCTCAAGGGTCGGAACCAGAAGCGACCGCCACCCTCTCATAAATGGGACCCTTCCACGGCAACTGGAGGCGTCAAACTCTGTCCTTCAGTCATCAATGGACGGCCCTGTCAATACGGGCCTGAGAATTGCCGATTTGAGCACAAAATTGAACTGGTTCTTGCCACGAAGGTTCCAGACCTACCCGGCGACTGTTATACTTTCGGAGTTAGAGGTGGGTCTATTCTCCCCTATCATATATTATATGTATACAGGGTTCAGGGAAAATTCGGGGAATTTATAAACTGAGAAAATTCTCAGGGAATTCTGTATTTTTTTCTGGAAAATCATATGAAACTCAGGGAATTTTTAAATTAATAAAAATAAATATTCATGAAACAAAATTTTAAAAATATTCTAAAAATAAAAAATGAAATTATAATTAAAGAAATGTTTTATTTAAAGAAAAAATCAAATAAGAAAAATCAAAGTTGCATCAATTAAAACGAAAGAGATAGCTATGTTTGAACTCGGAACAGTACATTGCATTTCATGATTTCATAATCGATTAAATATATATAAACATTTAATGATAGTATTGTAACTCTCTACATACATAACTCAACTGTTATGAACTCTAAAAATCGCATGATTTCTACTTTGTTTTCATAATTGTTAGTGCTACTGTTATTATCTGTTAAATTACATGCGTAAATACAACATTATACAAGTTACATTCAAATTTATTTATTTATTCTAAATTTAAAAAATATTAATTAACGTAATTTTTATAGTTAATAATAGTTTTAACACACACAGGAAAATATACAGGGATGAGAATCTTCAGCGGATTTGGTGTCCAATTTTATTATTTTTGTAATTTGTTCAGATCTGCAAAAAAACTTGGAGGGGTGAGGTGTCAACCTAAAAATGGGTATATTTAGTAACTCCTTCAAAACTATTTAACATTGTAAATCCAAAAACATTTTAGGTTTTAATTATGAAACTGATTTGCATGGTATTAATGCGATAATTCCAGACATTTAAGCAAAAAATCCGCACCCCCAACATTTTACTACAAGAAATTACTCTTTTTATTTAATAATGGGCCCCCAAATTTTTGGGGAAAACTCAGGGGAAAAAAGCGTGGGAACCCTGTAAATCATCTGTAAATATAAATACAATATAAACAATTACAATATCGTATACAAATTATATTCTCTTAAATGAAACTCTCGGAAACTCATTTAAAAATAATTTGATTGATAGCAGTAATCAATAGTAATATATAAGAAATCATAAAGTTAATGTTGAAATAAATTAGATTTATAATACATGCAATTTGGCTAATATAGACAGACTTGACTGGAATCAGCTTTGCATCAATTTTTACAACCAATAGCACATTTAACTATGTTGTGTCCCCTTCAATTAAACAGGTAAGTGCGACTACGGCCCAATGTGTCGATTCTCCAAGACTCACACTTCCAGTGAGGCATCAGGGAATGTCGTTGATGAGGAGCGCTTGGCAAGCTACCAGGGCACACTCAACACAATGTCCCGGGAGACACAGACACTGCTCAGGAAACGAACCTACGACTTCTCGCCTACACTTGCCGCTCTCGACCGCTTCGGTATCCGCTACAAGCGGCCAGAAGGCGACCTAGCTCAGACAGAGTCTAGTTCCTCCGTTGTTGCAGCAGGAGGCAGCTGTGAGGGCGTAGATGTACCGCTCACGGACAGAGAGAAAAGAAAGGTGACTCATTCATGTTGTTTTTACTTCTCTCAATGGTTGTAGATGTCTCACTTTGTTTAATTATTATTTGCACGTCATTGTCTTTCTTTTCGTGTAAAAATTCCGCATAATTTTTAATCAGCTGTGCAGCAGCTGGTGTATTAGGGGCAGCTGTGAGGCCGTAGTTGCAGCAGGGGGCAGCTGTGAGATGGTAGTTGCAGATGTGAGGTCGTAGTTGCAGCAGGTGGCAGCTGTGAGGCCGTAGTTGCAGCAGGGGGCAGCTGTGAGGGCGTAGATGAGCAAGGGGCAGCTGTGAGGGCGTAGGTGCAGCAGGGGGCAGCTGTGAGGCCGTAGTTGCAGCAGGTGGCAGCTGTGAGTGCGTAGTTACAGCAGGGGGCGGCTGTGAGGGCGTAGGTGCCGCTGTGAGGGCGTAGATGCAGCAGGAGGCAGCTGTGAGGGCGTATGTGCAGCAGGGGGTAGCTGTGAGGGCGTAGATGCAGCAGGAGGCAGCTGTGAGGGCGGATGTGCAGCAGGGGGTAGCTGTGAGGGTGTAGATGCAGCAGGAGGCAGCTGTGAGGGCGTAGATGCAGCAGGGGGTAGGTGCAGCAGGAACACTCAAATGTTCCGAAAATAGTTTGTTTTACTCTCAAAAACAGTTGGTAATGCTATTAAAAGTAAATTATAAACTGACAATAATGTGTTTCTTAAATAAGAAAAAATGAAATGCAATAAATTCTCTTATCTTATTTTAGATCGACTTTGCGGGGAAACTTTACCTGGCACCGCTAACGACGGTAAGTTTCACTGTTAAATGTTTTCTATGTCTTTTTATTCTATTGATTTGATCTAGTTGTGCTATCTTAATTAAAACGTTCTTAATCTCATTAAGGAACCTGTCAAACGGTTTATACGCTGCCAAACCGCTAATCAAAAGAAATCCCAAGTTTGATTGGTTAAAGACCTTCATTGGGGAAACAAATGCACATGTTTTCTGCTTGTTCCTACATTCTATTATCCATCCTAGTTTACAGTATATAAACCATAATATGGCATTATTTAGTTCCCAGTGATATTTTCCAAAATGATTGAAACCGTTTTTAACATGAACAATTACACTATGCTAATGCTTAAAGATGATATCGACCTTTCTGCGTGGCATGGGGAATGTGCAAGCACCCCTGCGTGATAAAACTTATAAAGTGACAGTAAATATTAAATCTACAGGTGGCATGTGAGTGTCTTCAAGAATAGTATATCTGTAGTCACATGGCAGACAATTCTTACTTTATTATGTAATATTTTCGTCACAGATTGTTTATGCTAGGATATTCTGTAAAATCTTTTATTAGCGGCAGGATAAATGAGCCTATGTAGAGTGAAATAAATTTCTAGGTTTACGGTGGATTAATTATTTTATAATCCACCGTGTCTTTTTAAAATAAAGTAATCTAATTTAAGTACAGTTTATTTTCTAGCGATACGAGGGGGAGTCAATAAGTAAGCAGACTCGATATGAAAGCAAACTCCCACACATATAATCTGTGCATTTTTATTAACTATAGAAACATCTAAGATATCTGT
>JAYRBW010043103.1:0-11575 GCA_036023295.1 Invenusta paracnida
AGGCCAACAACTCAAACCATCACCGACAGGCCAACAACTCAAACCATCACCGACAGGCCAACAACTCAAACCATCACCGACGAGCCCACAACTCAAACCAACACCGACGAACCTACAACTCAAACCATCACCGACAGGCCTACAACTGAAAACAACGATTTCGGTGAGTTTCATCCAAATATTCCGGATTGGATATATTTCATAACCGCTAAAATATTATTGATTCTAAGCTATTCAAACGCCGTATATATATATATATTAATTATTGTAAACCATTAGTCAATCTTTACTGTGTTTTTTGTTTCCTATTACTTGTATCTTGTTAACTGATTGTTGTAAAACATGTTTTTGTTAAGGATGATTTCGAAAAATGTATCACAGAAATTGTTATCATAAAAAAATGTGGTCAAGTTTTATAAAAAAAAAGTTTTTACAAAGCAAATAATAAAAAAAACTAATTAATTATTTAAACAATATTTTTTATATATTTAATGCATATAAAAGCCATTTTCTGTTATATTTAAACATGCGTTACAAAGATAAAATACAATGATTGCAGGAGAGACAGTGATTAATATCGATGTAGTTACCGTTTTCATTTAATATATAAACATGTTAATATTGAAAACGTGTACATGTTTAGTAATAATATTTATATTGGTTTTTAAATAAGCTACGTATGATTTAAATATTAATGTTTAACCTTAGATAAGTTATTCAATGGTCAGCTAACTACAATTTAATTCTTTTCATTCAAGAGTCCACAATTATAACTCCTCCAAAGGCATATCTTTCCGCCGGTAAGTTTACAGCTTGCTTATATGGCCTGATACCACGATATCATATTTTAAAGTTAACATATTTTCATAAGTATTTCTATTGTACTAAGGCATAATATCTGGAAAAGTTTGTCAATATTTAATATTCAGAAATGTGTCGTTGTGTTTTATATATGTTGTGAGTTTTATTTAGTTATGTTTCTGCTTTCCTCTATGATTATTTTTTATTGGACAAAATTGGATATAAATATTAATAAATTGTATATACCTACTATTGTGTGTTAAATATTAATACATTAAGTTGATTTTACATAGTTTGCAAAATGTTATCCTTCACTTCCAAGCAAGAGAAAGACAGCATAGAACGTGTTGGTATCTAAAATTGTTATAAAATTAGTGAAAAAATATGAACATTTTCTTAGTTTGTCTTCTTAATAAATACGTTTTGATTTGTTTTTCTGATTTAAAATTCTTGGTGTCGAGTTACACAATAATATTATTAAGATTAAAATTTGAAGAACTATTCGAGTTTTTTATTTGATGCAGTTGGAATCATTTATATTTGATAGCACAAAATAATTATTTTATTCACATGAAAATTATTTTCTCCATTAAAATATAATGATTTACTCAAATAGTTAAATACAAGTGTATAATTTTATTAATAATCCTGCATATGATGAGTTGTATTTATTTCTAGACTACAAATATATTATTCATCACACAACGATATGTTTATCATTTTTAATTATAACGTTTTGAAGTATTAGTGTTGTTCTTGTTATCAATAAATTGTAAAAAATGTAATTTTGGGATTTATTTGCTGTTTTGATTTATATTTTTATTATGTTTATTGTTTTCAATTTTATTTACTAAAGTTATTTTATAGATACCAGTAATGCAAATAATGAGTTTCAAACAATGAAGCGTAGAATTTCGTTAAAAGTGTAATTTCACATATTTGCATTTATATATGAGATAGTTTAATATATTTCTGGCTCTAAGATTAATAATTAATAATATGTTTGTTTGTTTGTCTTGAAACACGCAGAATTAAGCAGGCTGGTCGGCCGCAATGGCGTACATCCTGCATTCGGAACCATCATGCGGTGGACCAGCCCCTGGAGATGGGTCACACGTGAGAATAATAAGCACCTCGAAAACGAGTGGTGGCGGAAGCGCATCGTGAGGGGGACTGACTGGATGGTCAGTCGTACACTTGTCATCCCATCACCGAAGGGTGGCTTCTGTGGGTATCTGTTCATTTGGGGCAGGTCTGGAGGTAGAATGCAGTTTGGCATAAAGTTATATCGCTCTCAAAATGCAAAGGTGCAACTTCCTTTCCAATTCAAAGCAAAGTTGCAACTGGAGCAAGAGGACGGCGCCTTAACACCTGCTCAATATACAATCTGCAACGTAACACGTTTTGATAGAGATTTATTCTGCTTTCCTTATTTGGCCATTGGCGATAAGGTGAGCAAAGTTAAATTTCCTAAATTCGTTGTTGACATTTCTTATGCTGCCTAAAATTGAATTGCTCCGAATCCGTCATTTTAATGCTATAATATTTATTAAAATATTTTAATTAAATAATAATATTATTTTACTTTATTTATTCAGTTATTCACATAAATATTAAGTGTATACACATATATACTTCATGGTAGACTAATACAAAGAGAATGTGCAATAAATTATTGGAATAAACAAGAAAAATCATTATAATTATATTTGTGATTATTATTAATATTCATATCCATATTATTATTATTATTATTATTAATATTATTTGACTGCAACACAATATTCCTTTTTCTACGTTTCATTTGAAATTATTATTATTATATTGTATTGTATTTGACGTTTTCTTGCTTTACTATATTTCATTATCAAACAATTATTCTGTTTTCGGGAGACCGATCCTACACTTACTAGGATATTGAATTATTTGTAATATTATATAACAAACTGTGTTTTATTATGTTAAATTCATGTCACTATCCGACCAGATCTTCTGTATCTAGGAGCCTACAGTTTTCTTTCTTTTGATTACATATTAGTTAATTGTTATTGTTATTATTAATTTAAATATAATTTGTGACCTTATTTATTATGTGTTTGGTTTTAACAACAAATACGTTGAACAATTACGTCTTTCTCAGTCAGATAAGTTTATAACGTATAATCCTGCTATTGTATTACAATAATACTAAAAGTTGTGTTAGCTAACTCCATAAAAGAAATGAAATATACGTGAAATGATTTATCTCTTTATGAAATAATATTGAACATGAGCTATGTTTTTTACTGTATTAAAAGTAATTTGCAAGGTATTCAGAATTCATTAGATTTGTTCAATTTAATGAGCTTTCTTTTCATTTTTGGGTAAATTAATTTATCCTTTAGATATACAATTTTATCTTTAAACATAAACGGATAATTTGGTATCAATAAAAATACATAGTTAGCTCATATCTAATAGGATTTGTTAAATAACCAAACACATTTCACTATTTATTGTAAAAACAATTATTCATGCATTATTAAAAGTTAAAGTTTCAAATATAACATCTGTTAAGTACAATTTATTAATACTAAAATATTATTTTATTCATTAAAAATATAAACATAAATCCAATAATAATGTCATGCTTTTATAATATAAACACACTTAGACAATATTTCTAATATTGCATTGCAATAGTGAAATCTAAATAGGTGTCAGGCGCGCCGCTAGGATTTTCCGAAGTGTGGTCGTTTTAATGTAAAAGGCGCCGTTAAGAAAATAAAATTAGTTGTGTGGACGGTTTACTATAAAAATGGACATATTATATAAAAGAGGATACAAATATTGTATAACCAATTAATCATGCAAGTATAGAATTGACATCTAGCTACTACAGATTTCAAAGTAATTGGTAACAATAAAAGTAATTGTAATAATTCATTGCTAGCCGTATTACACGCTGTATTCGCATTATTTAGAATGCTTTTTATTTACTTTTAGAGTCAATTAGTAAAAACCCACCAAAAAATGATGTATTTGTAACCATATAACGATAAAACATTGTTTAATATAATACTAATATAATATTGATATGCAATAAATAATGGGTTAAACTTTATACATATTGTAAACTAATGAATCAATTAGTCTCTAATTAAATTCAAAAGTTTTACGTTTACCGATCTAGACTAATACTAACTAATATCTTTGCCCGAGCTATAAAACAAATGAAGCGCAATTGTTATTATTAGTGTTATTTCCTGTTTTCATTGATCTATTTGTTTGATTCTCAATAGTTATGTTGTTTAACGGATAATCTAAATTGTTTATTGTAAAATTAAAGTTTTTAAAATAACATATAAAACATGTGGAAATCATTTTGAGTATGGTTTTATTTCTTAGTAATTTTTCGTTTTAATATTTTCTTTATTTGATTCAGAAAACGTGCTTTTCAACATATTATTTTCAACATATTTTACAATTGTGTCATTATTTTTAACCTATATGACACCACCACTTAATAATTTTGACTTAATATTCGAATAATGAAAATTTCAAAATCTATTAAATATCTAGTTCTAATCAACTAGTAAACTTATAATGTCGTCGGTATCTGGTTATAAAAGTATACTCTGAATTGCAGCTTTTAGTTGACTTTTTTTCTCATCATAATATTATAATAATAAAAACGTTCTATATTCTAAATATAAAATAGAATATTGAGTATTAAAACCATAAATATATGTCATATTCATGTTTGATATATATTAAATTCTCTCAGTTTGACCCTTCGTCCGTGGAGAGTGGACGGTACATGTTTTATATTACTTTAAAAAGAGGATATTGATTGAATGGTAAAATGCAGTACTCGGAATGTTTTAATGAATAACTAAATATTTCAATCTAACTGAATAAAATATTAAAAGAATTTCGACTTCGTTAACATACTACTGGAAATGGTTAAAAGTAGTATATCACATATTCCCCTCCACGGACGAAGGGTTAAGCCACAATAACTCGATTTTTCGAAGATATGTAATTATTTAATATACAAAATTAAATATTATTTCTAATATTGATTAATATCTTGTTGCAAACTTCTTCAAACATTATGATGACACCTTTTAGATTTTAAAGTACCTGCGTATGATTAAGCTTGTTTTTTCAGGTATTTTGTTCTAATTTTATGAACATGGACATTGTTTAGTTCTATAGATATTAATTCGAAGTAATTTTGTTTTTATATACCCACCATACAAATTATAAGGGTGTCCATAAAGTAACGCAACTCAGAAAACTGGAGGATCTAGTAGTATCTTCCTGAACTAGTTAGAAACACAATTACATTGCTTTGAGACTATTTTCGACTCAAAATAAACGTAAACCGAAATGACCCGTTCCTCAAAAAACTTCGGTTGGTTGAGATTTCTAAATGACGCGCATTGCCAATCGGTAGGAAACAGGTTACCACCATTAATCGAGAATATAAATGCGGTGTTAGGTTGTACAATAATGCACTAACTAGTATTGATAATTAAAATATGCATATACCAACTTAAAGTATACTTTCTTTATTACAAAGCATTGAAAATGCAAAAAGTTCTAATCGAATAAACTAATTTTTCCTAACATAACGATAGCAATTCTAATATTTACATCACAATATGCTAAATGGTGGACGTTTAAAACAAAAGCTCACTAAATTATTTTCTAAAGATTATTTTACTTCCTCTAAAGGTAGGTACTCCAGAAATCAAGTATCTATCTGGTTAATAAAACGTATGTTTTACCTCTTTTTTATTTAATTTCACGCAACAAAAGACGTTTAGAAGAAGCATTTTAAGAAGGCTAAAATATTCGTTTCATGGCATTTAAGGTATTAGTAAGAGGTGACTTTCATTAAAATAGCCAGTCATAGTAGCTGCTCTTCATAACGACGAAGAACCAAAATAAATTTGGCAAGAAATGTGCAAATGCCGACAGTCAATCAATATAATGTCTGCTGTTCATGATATAGGAAAGCCACTTATATAAAACAGGATACTACTGTATATTTACAGAGTATTATTTCATTTTTGTCAAAATAATATTTAATGCACTGTATAAATTAAATTGACTGCTAAATATTACCCTGAAAAATATAAATTCTTATGCAGAAATATAGTACCACTTATAGGTAATGTGTCAAAATTTAAAATCATTATAATTACAGAAGGGTATTTAATGCATACTTTTAATCGCCATCAAAGCTGAACCTATTGTGCAGACCCCTACTCTGGATCCGGAACTACAATACCAGCGATATATTCACGCGGCCTATTCAACTATTTAATATAACTTGTTTAACGTTTTCTGAATCTAAATGCATATTGTAATAGATGCTGATATGGATAATAATATATTACAAACATATTTGTATATATTATAAAAAAATTAACTTGACTACAATTTGTTATAGTGATATAGTCGGATAAGGGTTTTAAAGAATACACACATGTTTATTGCAATGCATAAAAAGAAAATCACTGTATAGTATAGTATAGTATAGTATAGTATAATATTGTATTGTATAGTTAAGTAATATAGCTCCGATTCCATGTCTTTTGATCTAATATAGCTCCGATTCCATGTCTTTTAATCTAATATAGCTCCGATTCCATGTTTTTTAATCTAATATAGCTCCGATTCCATGTTTTTTAATCTAATATAGCTCCAATCCCATGTTTTTCATATATTATACGGAGTGATATTATAGATTGACAAACATGGAATTTGAGATATATTATACTAAAAAAGATGGAATTGGAGCTATATAAGATTCAATATAATGGAATCAGAGCTATAATGAGTGAATTTTGTAGAATCGAAGGTCATATTTTTTAAATATATTTTTGACAAAATTAATATTTTAATCATATTTATTTATTTCGTATCGGCTTCAGATTTTATTCCTCGTCTTTCTTATCGGCATCAGGTTTTATCCCTCGTCTTTCTTATCGGCATCAGGTGTTATCCCGCGTCTTTCTTATCGGCATCAGGTTTTATCCCTCGTCTTTCTTATCGGCATCAGGTTTTATCCCGCGTCTTTCTTATCGGCATCAGATTTTTCGGGAATCGGCATCAAGTGTTATCCTGTGTACTTGGAATAGTACAACAAGTATTTTAGGATCCGCATCAGGTTTTCGGGAATCGGCATCAAGTGTTATCCTGTGTACTTGGAATAGTACATCAAGTATTTTAGAATCCGCATCAGGTTTTCGGGAATCGGCATCAGCTTTTATCCATAACCAACAACAGGTTACCTCAAGATTCACAAATTAAGATTACGTCACTTATCTATCGATTAAAATAAGTGTTGGTTATTCGACAGCGCGTCTTGTGATAAAGTTCACTGCACATTTTGTGAAGCCTCGATCATATTTTAACGTGTTTTAATGAGCTTCATTATTTTAAGGCATTAAATTAAAAAAATGTGGGTTCGTGTGAAGCGAGTAAAATAATAATGCGTATATATCTGACAGTTGTTTTTTTAGAGCATTTTATGTTTGAAGCAAGCTTCTAACCCAAATAATAATAAAATCCACAATCACATACGAAGTAAAAAGAGCAAACAATCCAGCATGAACAAATAAGTTTTATCTGGTATTATTAAAACATCACATATTTAGGAACGAAACTGGTCAAACCCCATGGAGACCACACTGTACGCGTAGCCAAGGCCAATAGATTAGTACATCGATTGAGATATTTAGGTAAGCACCCAATAGAAAGGTGTCTGCCAATCTTTTCCTTGGGCATAATGTAATCATCGATAAATGCAAAATAAGAAAGAATGAAAGGAAAGATGAAGACTATGATTGGGCCTTACTATACTGTATTACTCTTTGAAGTATAGAAAGATTATATCCATAAGAATATACAGACAAACATATTTCTGGATACGGTAATTCTGATAGTTAATGTAGGTAGGTATTGGGTCACACAAGGACGGCACAGCATCTTAGATACAGTTTGAAATAACGACACTCCTATTCATGTGATTCTTTATAGCAACAAGTTAATTGGACACGCTGCAAATTGCTTCTATTGCTGTTTACACTCTGGGGTCTGCTGATTGGCATTTCCACGACCTCGACCGCGGCCCCCCTGGAATAAAGATGACACTAATTGATTCAAAAGGAAATCTTGTTTTATTAGTTTAAAATAACAATCAACGTTTGACTCTAAAAATAATTATAAAACGTTCTTTCATAAAATCAACAGAAATATTAAGAAAAAGTACTAGATATTAATCAAGAGAGATGAGTGCCCAAAAATGGCACATGTTGATTAATAATCGACAACTAGAAACACTAAATATACAATTTAATGTCATCATTTAATTCAACTCCTATATTCTTACAATGCATTTATAAAGTTAGATTTTACAAGTAGGCAGATGTACTCAGAAGGAATTTCAAAAATACTGCAGATTTGAAAATGTATCGATATAATCCATTATTTGAAATCTACATTCAAGAAAAGGGTAATTATAAAACGGGAAATGGTATTAAGGCTAAAAGCTGTTATCTTGAAAACAGTTTTGTGTGTGAATAAAATTTAAACTAACATCGGCGGTGGTAAGAAATCGACATCTTTACAACCACAAGTAATATTTTGGCAGTAAGATAGTACGTAAAAAGAATGCTGTAATCGTCTATATTCCAAACAAAATAATAACTAGCGTTAGTTAGTCAACAAATATAAGTATTTAGAACACGATTAGAGAATTTTTGAACAAACAATTCAATAAATGACCTCGTAAATATATATTAAATACTGTTAGATTTACAGTCAATCGGTTCAGAAAATGGAATATAAACGACCAACAAAAAGAGTCGGATAATTATAAATATGTAAAATAATATTTGCGAGCCGGCATCTGAAGTAGACTAATAAAATCATTCCCAATAAAACCAATTAAAGTAAACCACAGCCGTTAAATAAGTCACAATTTATCTACCTACTCACATACAAAGATAACAAAACGACGAAGAACCGAAGCAAATTTGGCAAGAATTGTGCAAATGGCGGCAGCAAAACATTATTATTATATAATACATTTTAATGTCTGCAGTTCACAATATAGGAAAACGTTTTGAAGTGTATATATATGTCCAAACCAGCTTTAGCTGCCGTATTTGAAACATGCAATTAAGATGAACTCTAAATGAAAATTCAGCCTGTAGAACTACCTTAACATTTCCGGGTGTTTCGCTGCCAATGGATTAAAATATAAACAGAATTTGTAACGTTTAAAACATCTTATCTACGTAAATCATATAAAAATAAAATTCATGTCATTGCATATTTCGTTTGTGTAGCAAAATAACGAAATAATAAATGTCACCTTAAAACTGATATATATATATATAACATAATATAGTAAAATACTTAAAAAGAGCGAAGGTATGTTTGAGACAAGTGTAAATTTATTACTTTTCAGATGTACTGCGGTATACTCATATGGCTACAAGAAGAGCAGAGCTGTTAGGTTACATTTTACTGTCCTCTTATAATTGAGAAATAACTCACACTCCATTGCATTAAGTACACATGAATAAAGCAGGTAAACAAAAGTGTTGCCAAGTAAGCAACAAACTAAATAAAGCAGTATTGGACTGGGAATTGTTTAAAGGCAACTAAGAAGGAGTTACTATGCTCACCCCTGAAGTGGGATTGAAGTCGGCATCGTCGTGCTCGTCGTATTCCTCTTCTCCCTAAAATAGAGACAACACCAGGAGTAACGGCTATCACAAGTATTTGTATAACGTAGTACACAGTTAGTCAGCTGAAGAAATTAGTCAACAACATACTTATACCAAACCCCATCAGTCAACAACTAAATATCGACAATGAGTAAGCATTACAAAACAATTACGTAGGAGTGGAAAGTACTCTTTTGGGGGGAAACCTGTTATTGTTACAGAAATTAGTTCCTTTATATACTATTGTTTTACTGTTGGTACAGGGATTTTAAATTTTAAATTAAATTTATTACCAAACTTAGTAGAAAACAGGAGACTTACACGTATCTTAAATACAAATAAGCCATCTAAATATAATGAAGAGTTTCACTACAAAAAATACCAACTACTTCCACAGTGAAAGTGCCCAATTAACGAATATACTCATAAAATCAAAAATACACACCTCTTCTTCCTCTTCCTCTTCGTCGAACTGAAAGACAGAAAAGAAAAAAAACAGTTCCATAAATCAGAGTGCCCTTTGATTTGTGTGCACATAGCAACGGGGCTTTTGTGACAATTCGGTGATAACACAAATCATATAAATTACAGAAAAGAGGACACAATCAAATATATTTATAGTATGTATTACTTCATCTTCTTCTTCAAGGGCATCGCCAGTGAAATAAAGGACAGCTCGGGGAATCACACGTTCGCGAAGGAACTGGCCAATCTCAAAATCTGACTGGAGCAGTTGTTCAATCTCTGGTTCCTGTAATACAAGAACACAACAAAGGAGTGTCATGGCTGTCTTAATATTCGCCGCGCGCCAGAGTGTAAATGACTCTTTCTAGTTGAGAGTATCCGGTGCTTTCTTACCTTTTATTATTTCTTATGGACAGTATTTTAATGCGTAAAAGCCCAAAAGTTTTGTCAGAAGAACCTCTGCATACTACTGCAATATTTACAGCTAAGAATATAATATTACGTAGGTCACTATTCGATTTACGAGAGTAAATGAGGAGGCTTGTGTAAACAAAACCTTTCTACAAAGAAATGCGATTATAGTATGGTAACTGCACATACATATATTAGTAATTAACTATCCATCATTCAATACTATTATATCAAAAGTCCTTATTTACAGAGACAACATTTTTATAATCTTAATTTCCAATCTTTCTAAAGAATGCGAAAAAATAACATAACCATCATAAGAAGTTGTAATTCCATACATACTAGATTATTTCACAACTATCTTATCGAATTGACGACAAGCATATATATGATATCGGAGTGTACAGACACAACACAAATAAAGCAAGGACCTTAATTAATTAGATAGTATTTCAATGAATATTATTAATAACTAAGACTGCCCCTTTCACGGCCATAAAATGAAAAGTAACTATAACTTACAATTTCAACTTCTGGGTTGTCAAGTGCTGAAGAAAAATGAAACATGAAACATGAAATGCTCGACAGAAAACAAAATGAAAGGAAAATAAAATATGTACTTACACTCCTTTGGAGGATCAAAAAAGTTGAAAAAGGAATCTGTTTTCACTGTTTTTGTAACCGTCCTTTTTTCTCCACGTCCTTTGTGTTTCTGAACCTTTTTGATTAATTTGACGGTTACATTCTTATTGTGCTTCCAGTGAATGTCACATCTGTTCAATTAATAAAATTATCAATTTAACAGACATCTTAATAACAACAATATAATTAGTTAGTATTTTAATTTAAGCGTAATATTGACAAATCAGGGTTCAATTTTTTTAAACACAGCCGCTGACTTTTCGAAAGCTTCCGCGGACTACAAATATTTTAATAACCAGATGCAACGAATTGTGCCTATAGTATAAGAAGATTATATTATTCATATTATGTACAATTTATTTAGTTACAACTGTAAACATGATAATGTTAATTATACATAGATGGTCAATGTTCATGGTATGGTAGATAAAAATATTTACATTAATCAAACTAATTGAATTGAATTTATTTAGTTACAACTGTAAACATGCTAATGATATATGGTCATAGTTCATGGTATGGTT
>JAYRBW010043114.1:0-32473 GCA_036023295.1 Invenusta paracnida
AACAGTTGCGATTATGCGACACACGGTCGCTGGTGAAACACCATGCAAATCACCGGAATTATTGTAAAAATGTCCAGTCAACGAAACGTAAGAAAACAAACAACTAAACATCTGGGGGAAACAGCGCTATTTCGATGAGTATTACGTTGTAGCGAATCGCGTATATTTTCAGTAAGCAAATGAGTTGTATTTGTTGAAAGTCTATATCTTAATCTAAATTCTTCGTCAGAGAATATATCATACGGTTTAGTGTGATCACGAAATACACGTTCACGACGAAATGCACGTTGAAGAAACAAATATCCTGTCATCGTAAATATCCTGCGTAAATTATGATTAAGACCTGCTCTGATGCAGTACTAACTTTTGTTGTAAGTAAATTGATTTTCAACTGGTTAGAACTTGTGCCAACTTCTTGAAATTCAAATGGTTTTAAAGTTAGCACCGGTGTCAGTTGGAACCACTTTATGAAATGCAGGTAGTTCTAAATTTATCAAATTTTTTCAGTTTAGAATTTGTTCTAGGCTATAACCGCTTTATGAAATCGAGCCATTATATGAATTTGATTTATTTTTAGTTAGCAACGATATGTGTGTCGCAGTTTAAAATGTTTGTAAAAATATATACAAACAGCATGTAAGTGTGGTGCAAAATAGATATTTAATAGTAACATTTTTAGTATATACACACAAATAAGTTAGAATGGAAAATATAAAGTATACATACTAGGACATCTTTTACTGGGTATATGGATAAGACTGCTAGCGGTGACATTTGTTTTGACGTTCTTCGATGAAATGATGCCAATGAATCTCACATACAAATCGTCAGGTTCTGAATTGTTGAATGTATCTGCACAGGACAGCGATATCAATATGTTATAGACCATGTAATACTTATACAAGGAATTATATAAATATAATAATTGCGCACATTATTTACATTAAAAGTAGATATCGATTAACATATATTATAGTAACTTGGAAAAATAACAGAAATAATCAATGACATATTTTCCAGGAATCACACAGGAGTTATAGGTAACGTCCCGAGAAATTGTATATTACGTAACGACTAGTGATTCTATTGAGTGATTAACAAATATTACGTAACGACAAATACCTATACATCAACTATTACAAGCGTTTACTATAATACCAGTATAAAATTGTCTACACAATAGCATTCTCTACATTCATGGTAGAGATATTATGGTATCTTCTTTGTGAATCAAGGGAATGCTAGTGTATACTTGACACATAATCATTACCACATAATTATCATTGTACAATGTAAACAATATGACGTAAGGCTTAGCAATCAGTAATATAAAATTAAATTCTATGTAATTACGACTCACATGTTAGCATTATAATTATAAGTATTTTTTTATTTTGTAGAATAACAAAAATAATGAATAAAAATAACCACAATAAAATAAATATGAAATGTAATCTAAAAAAAAATACTTTTGAGTTTTTGGTCAACTTTGACCACAGTCGTGAAAGAAAAACATGGAAGTGGTAATATAAAAGAACAGGTAATATACCTATAAGATAGCCAACACAGGGGTTACATAATACAAGATATTTAAGAGCTTACAGGAAAATAATAATTAAGAAAGAAACTGAAGAGATGAGCGGAAATCAGATTATTTAATAGAATTATCTAAATATCTCGTGATATAGCTATTAAGAAGAAGAAGTCCTGGTATATAAATAAGATTGGTGTTAGTTTTAATATAAGCGGTCACCTCGATAATACGGAGGATGTAAACATTACTACATTTGTGAATGAAACGAGAATAATCAGTGGAAATTATTAGAATGGAGTTATAAACATGATTAAATAACTCACTATTAATATTACAATTAGAAATAGTTTTTGTATGCTCCTTAGTACGAATATTTAAATCTCGACCAGTTTCACCTACACAGAATTGGTTACAAATATTATAATTTTTACGATAAACACCAGAGTTTTGAGAAAATTTGGGAACGTTGGAAACTAGATTGGATTTTAAATTATTGGGATTTTTAGAGGCGAGTTTAGAATTATTAAAATATTTCGCTTTAATGGAGTTACAACGGGTATCAAGATTGGGAACGAAGGGAACAAATATAAAGTTATGAGGGGAGATCAAAGAAACAGAAGGAAAATAATCCTTTTTTTCTAGCGGAAAAAAAAAGCCTGTTTGAACATATGGTCTGGGTAAGCTAAAGATTTAAGAGAAGTTTTACTGGCAAGATGTTCAGGGCTGCAAATGCGAAGTGTACGGAGGAAAAGACCTTGGGCAACACTAATTTGAATCTTAAAAGAATGAAAAAAAATAGCTGTTACAATGGGTAGATTTCTAGGTATATATCCAGTAATCTATTTATCTTATCATTATATGTAGTAATTCTTCAGTTTTATTTAAACTATGTATAGAATATTTTTCTTCAGAATGTGTGCCTTTTGATTGGATGATGGTTATATCATGCAATTGCAAATTACGTTTACGCGTTTCATATACAAAGTTCAGTTTAGTAATTGTTTCGAAGGTAGGTAGTATAGGTATCAGTCGTATCGGTTTCCGTCGTTACCATCAATATCAATACCCTAAGAAGCTTTATATAGAGGGCATGTAACACAAATATTCAAATACAAAATTCTACATGATTATCTACTAGGGAAAATATAGTTTATTTACCAAAATGTATTGAAAATTTACTTTTACTTTATGTTACCGAGAATAGAGCATAATTTAAACACTCACATTTTTTATCCTTAGTTAACACAGTTTGGTAGACAGTGTCGTTGCTGATTAGTTCAACATAATAATCGGCATAAGGAAGGTAGAGTATACCCCAGGATATCTCCCGAAAACAGGAGTATTGATGGTTGGTTATGCTCACCTGATGAATATCTATGCACGATAGACAAGCATTTATAAGGTTTTGTAGGCTAATTTTCCTATTATTAAAACAGACAATAGTTATACATACAGATACATGATAACACTTAACGCATTGGACATAAACTTAATTGAAAGCATTCTGTAATGTTTCATGAACATTTTTTTGTTTTTATTATACATTACATTATAAATATACTAAATCAAGTACATGCCTGAATCATTTACACTATATGTAGATATTTACTGTCGTATATATGTATACATATATTAATTACTTGATCACATTGTACATATCAAAACTAATATTAAACAAAGCAGTATAGGATATACCCACTCGTATTTTAATTTGTCTAAACTTGTATATGAGTTGTAGAATAGTTATTGTTCTTTACTCACAAATACGGAATTATACTTCTATTAGACATATAGAAACATACGTGGACAAGGTCTTAGTTGATTGGCTGTTGAGATTTTTGGTCTAGTCATCCAATCAATGACCCCGATCTCATAGGTGGTTGCGTTGACACCTTTTCCTCTAGAAATTAGGCCGAAGACTTTGAAGGTGATATTTGCCGGTTCACTGTTCGTGAATACATCTGGCTTGTATACATCGGGACAGGGGAGAGAAGAAAAAAAGAGGAAAGGAAGGGTGGAGAAAGGAATGAATGTACTTTTTTTTAGATAAAGAAATCAAAATAGTCCTCATTAATTAATTGTAATATGAATAATTACAATACACTAAATGATTTTAAAATAAATGTTAACTTAAAACAAAGTAGGCCATCTTGAACTGTAAGTACCTCCTAGCTAAGCTATAATACATTGCCTGCAAATGATAAACTGAACTTTAGTACCCCTAAACAGACAGCTATCTAGCACAAGCTTATTTCTAATTGGCTACTGGGATGTTGTAGGTGACCAAGTTCATGTGTGTACTCCCGAGAAGTAACTGGAAATTGCCACCGGCTGTCTCTGCCTTCATAATATGTAGTATTATTTGGTTACTGGGAGGTTGTAAGAGGTTAATTTGAGGATTTTAAGGATGGTGTAGGGCGTACTAAAGTACAGGATTACCACAAAGTAACTTAAATTATTTTAAAATACAATGCATAAAATAAATAGCAGGTTGTGGGTGATCTATTTTTAATTATCTCAACATATTTCATTGTTAAAAAAATTTTATGAGCGAAATAAAATAATAAAATTCATATTTACTATATAATTTGAGTATAATTTGAGTATTTGCTTTTTTTAATAGAGCATTAAACACTTAAAGAATTAATTAACATTAAAGAATATTAAAATAATAAAATACATATTTACTATATAATTTGAGTATAATTTGAGTATTTGCTTTTTTTAATAGAGCATTAAACACACAGAAAACCGAACAGGACAGGAGAACGTTAGAATGCAAGTCACAGAATTATCAAAAAGACTGTCATCTTATCGCTTGTAATATATACTCTTCCAATTTCAATATAGATATATTATTTTCATTTTTATCTGGTAAAAACGATTTTAATATTTCAATATATCACTTTTATAATTGTATGAATGTACGTACAACACTTTTTCTTAAAAAGTGTTTTCATATTTTTATTTATTTTAAACTTTTTTTGTGTTTTGTTTTAATGCTCCATGTAATTATAGTTTTATACTTTAATTTTAAATATGTATTATAATTATTGTATTGAGCTCATAAAAAAGTAATTTGTTCAACGAAATATGTTGAGATAATATTTTTATGAAATTCATTTGAGCGAGATTTCCTTTATTTTGACTGAATACCATTTTAATAAATATAAATGTATAACAATAAGTATTTTATGTTAAGAAATAATGGATATGTTGATAAGACAATATTAAATATGTATTCCACTTACATGATGATCCTTTAATGTTTATATAGGGTAGATAATTTCCACTAGCGCTTATTATTTTCAGGCGGTATCCAGCGTAGGTCAACGTCCCTTTCCAGTTGAGAGTAAGCAGACACGTATTCGTGTAGTTGACGACCAAGGATTCCTGTATTGCTTCATGGGAAACATATATCAACTTGATGTAATCGTTTTTTAACAATTGTGACATAGGAAGTAAATGGATCAATAACAACTGGAAAAGACATTTTCCTTCTTCATTATGTAGAAAAATGTTAAAACACGGTTAAAATGTTCAAATAAATAACTCTATCAGTATTAGCGGATTAATAATTACTGGAGAGTCAAAAATAGTTTAAACCACGGAAACATCAAGTATTTCTGCTTATGGCAAAATGGCCTCTTTAAACATTTTATAAAATATGGGAAAGAGTCTCCTCCTCAAACTTGCTATTTCTCGGTTATTTAGTCAGCTATCAAAAAACGGCTTGCACTGGTAGAATCCTCTAAAAGAGTTTACAGTTGATATGTCTAATAAGATTTTCATAATATATACTTGAAGTAAGAAGTATTTTTGTTTATATTAATTTCTTATTTGTACTAAGTTATGTAGACTACTCAACCAATCGATATCTTGTATAGGGGCTTTACAACATGTTATTTTAGTTTCACAAAAATTCGAGTCCACGCGTCTATATTATGGTGATGGACATTTATTTTCTGGAAATCTATTTTTATACTCATGTTGCGTATTCTATACATTTTGAATATGTCTACTTAACAGCGCTACACAAATTTATATAAATGAGATGAAAAATATATTTTAAGCAAAATGTTTACATATAAAACAACATATGCAAATTTATGCGGAGTAGTTAAATTAAAGTAGTACAATGATTTTACCAGTTATGTACATATATATTTGTTGACAGCTGTCCAAATAACCAAGAAAATGTGTTTTAGAAGATCTTTCCTATTTATCAAATGATACAAAAGCGGTTAGTAAACATTATGAACGTTAATAACATTGTTTTGTCAAAAAGCATATTTACTTCACACTTTATTACATAATCGATTGATGAGTTTTTCTATGGTATACGAGGGCCGGTCTAAATATTCGAGGACAAGATAGGAAAATAGGATTTAAATATAAATGTTTGCTCATATCTATTAACTTTTGGAAGATTAGTGTCTACGCAAAAATGTCAAATGTTTATGTCATAAAGTTCTTTTAAAATTTGAAATTAAACTTTTGAAATTGGGTCCAGAAAAAATCTCATTCCAATCTATTATGTTATATTAAACAATTTAAGAACCTAACACGATTCGGTTCTTAAGTTGATTTCCACTGAACAGATTGCTGCTTTGTTTCAAGGTCATACATATATACACAACTTTTATCACCAGTTAAAATTTCTTGGATATGATATTTGGTACTATTGTGAAATCAGACATATGTAGTTGTTTGACACCACTGGACTCTCACCTGCTTCTATACGTCAGACAGATTGTGTGGAACCCATTTTACTGAAACATTTCTGCTTGTCGTAAATTTTTTCGTATAGACACTGCTCTTTGAGATTTCAAGGATAATAATGATGTTTTCCTATGTTATTCGACGATTTTCATTCACCAACTTGCTGACAACCTCATTGATATCCGCATTTGTGGCAAAAACTGGTCATCCTGGATGGTCTTCAACTTTTAGAGATTTCCTACTATGACGAAATTCAGAAAGTCATTAGTAAACACATGACCTTGATGGAGACAGTTCAGGAAAAGCAAATTGCAATCGTTGTAAACGTTCCTGGGTGGTAAATAACTTTTAAAGTCATAACATATTAATGCCCTAAAATATTCATTTGTTACTATGATGCCTAAATTTCTTATTAAATGAACTAACATTATATCCATAAATTTTAAAATTTGAAATCTAAATTTTAAGAGAACCATATGACATTGGCATTTGAACTTGTTTACATATATACATTAATATTCCAATAGTTAATAAACATGAGCACACCATTTATTTCAATTATATTTTCTTACCTAGCCTCTGAACTTATTGACCGGCTCTCGTATGTATTAATAAACAAATTTGGAAAGGCAATATTACATATTCTTGAATGTAGATTGTTTTCCATAAACCGTATGTTTCATTACAGTAGTATTAGCGATTATATCATTTTAAATTGGAACAAAATAAACTATATAGAAATGATATTATTATCGATTATTTTTATATAATGAATATATTGGAAACAAATTTTCAATCAGCAAAAGTAAATTACGCTCACTCACAATAACACCTCTTGTTTTCCAATGGTATGGCATTGGATATTTTTATGTGGAATAATTCTCTAGCAAATTCGTAAACTCCAAACAGCATCAATGTGAGATAATTGGCTTTCCACGTATCCAAAATATCTGAAATATTTTGGTTAACATTGATGTAATGATTTATTTTTAAAATGTTTTTTATTAGATAATCATATGTATATACTATCTGTTTCAATTTGATTGAATAGAGTGATGATTAAATTACAAACACATTTTTCACTTTAGGAATAGCATCATTAAGTCAAGAGTGGTACTTAAATAACTTAGTTTCGTGTTGTAAATGAATACCACAAATTGCACACATCATATTTTTGTAAAATCCTTACATTTTTCCTTACGGGTGCTGATATTGGCAACAAAGTCATCATTTCTTGACAGACGACCCATGAATTTCAAACTGTAGTACTTGTAGTTCGGATTACGCGGAAAGTTAACTGTTCTCAAACAGTATTTGGTGTAGCTCATGCGGACCTTCTCGTCAATTTCTGACAGAAAAGGAGAAACAAAGATAACCAGCAAGTCAAAATATTGACGCATTATCAGAGTTTATGAATAATATATATAATTTAATAAAGAAACATTAGATTAAACAATGTTTAATTGGGCCTAGTACATATTTGAGACAATAATCCTTGGTGCCATGACATGTCTTGTATTAACACATTAAATGAAACATATTAATTTGATGCATGCTCAGATACATATTATATTATATAGTGTTTCGACATAAAAAATAAAAATTTTCTTCTTTTTTTTAAATTAAATTAAATAGATACATATTGTGTGTAGAACATACACATTTGAAACAAGAAGCTTTTTTGTAACAACATAAACTATTGATGATGAATTCTACGCTTTAATACATCATTTAAAGTGAAATACGATTGTCTAAAATGCATTATAAACAACATATCATGCACAGAAACAAATGTTTCCATATATATATTACGTTTATATTCGTATTTGAAATATATTATTATTTGAATTCTTTAGCATTTAATTATAGTATTTAGTACGTTATATTTATGCCATGTACGATTTTTATAAAGTTATTAAAGTTAATAAAGTTATAAAATAAAAATGTAGATAAACTGACATGAACAACAAATTATGTAAAAGACAGTAGCGAACGAAACGCATATATCATTAAAACATCTTACAATGATTGTATAAATTTATCTTTATATACCTAAAATACATCACTTCTAAATACATACTTTTAAAATGTGATTTAAATTTAATTATTTTGTTTTATCAGACAACAATTTATCAATTAACAGTATACTATATACAAATACGCTTATCTATCTCACTTAAGATATTTTTTGCGGGGAAAAATCATTTCCCAAATTTTGCCTTTTATACGAAACTCCAAAGCAAAATTAGAAATGTAAAATGATTCGCTAAACGAATCAGAAATTATCAATGTTCCAGCACTACTGATTATAATAAAAATAAACAGATGCTTGTTTAACTAGACTTACATTAATTTATCCACAGCATAATTTAGAACCATATAAATCAATTTAAGAATTACTACTAAATAATTACAATATTAAATCAATAACTCTGAAATCACAAACTATAAATGTATCGACCTACCTCTTTATTTCTATATATATTTATAAAATCAATGTCGGTTTGGATAGATTACTTACAAGGAACTCACCTGGGCATCGTTTTTTGTCCAGACGGAAGTGGGTGCTAATTACGATCTCCTTAGGAGCTCCCTCGGACTGCAAAGCGATGCCGAAGATCTGGACTGTCACAAGTTCTGGTTCAGTGTTGTCGAACACGTCTGAAATGATATGATATCCATATCATTAGATTGTTCCCTAAGCTCGTACACTTCAGCCTAAGTTATTCTGTTAATTACTTTATTGATTACTTATTTCAATCTAGGAATGACCCAGTCAGATCATGTTAGTAGAAATATTCGTCTAGTTGTTCATATTTTGTTTATTCAATTAGATTACATTGATGACTTAACAAGCATACAAACTCAACTGACGTAGAATTTCGAAATAGTAATCACAATAATGTTTTCATTAATTTTTGAGTAAAAAGCATTGCTGGGACATGTTTGCTAATAGTAATGTTGACATCACTTAGTAACTATATTCTTGCCATTGCATAGAATATCATAAGTTAGGCTACAAACGCAGATATAATTATTCAACTCCAGTGTTTAATGCTGTGTCAATCATACAATGACACATCGGTCACATTTATACTTACATATTCTACAACATTTAGGAATAATTAATGTAAATTTTAAATGTAATTTTGTTTATTTGCACAAGTAGTATTTTAAAATTATAATTATATGTTGGTTATAACTAAAATATATATAATATACATATATTATAATTTCATGTATATATTACATGTATACCTTACATTATATGTGTATATTCAATTATGTTTATTAGCACACGTAATATTTTAGAATTATAAACATTTACTAATTATAGCTCATAATAAATAATAACCTAATACATCTAATTAATTCGTACAATGATATATTACATATTTTCAAAACAAAATTATCGTATATTTTGAAATATTTATTGTATCACCTTGACTCATAGAAAACTTACATTCTGATGTATCAATTGTTTTATTAAAATAATCTACAAAAATCCTTGGATGAATGTGGAAAGTCAATGCCAGCCTGAATGAATGAAATGCTTTGTTATGGTGCCATGTCAATTTTCGGAAGCAGAATTTCGAATAATATTGGTGTATTGTTTGTTTAAATGATGCTGAAATGTTAAAATATATATTCTCACTGTGCTATATGTGTTCAAATTATTATTCGATGGTTACATGTTTACATTATTGAAACCTGTTTTCAAAATAAAATTAACTACAAACAAATATATGTAAGTATCGTATTTTTTTGTGTACATATGAGTTTAAATTAAAATAAATGAAATTGCTCACTGCCTACATAAAAACATAGGGAATATTCGAAAATATGTTTTATATTTTGAATTGCTTCTTGTAACATAAGAACACTGTGCTTTCTCAAAGTAAACAGCCAAACCTTAGATTGCATTGCAGTTTGTATTCACATTCGTAAGGTCTGTAATTGTGTATTTCATTAAATTTTATATTAAACTAAACTGAATTGAATTCATTACTTGTTATATTAAAACATTAAGAAAGAATTTCAACTACATTGCATTTAAATAAAACAATTATGTATATTTTAAAAGGAAAACAGGTATCTTTCGATTTTTAAAGTAACAGCTAAATTATTGTTTTCTAAAGGCTATGTTCTATTGTTAGCATATTTTTCTATTTCAATTGGTACAACTAAAGTTTCAAAAAATATTTAAAAGGAAGTTTTGTTATTTATGATTATGATACACTACTTAAATAGAATGGGTTAGCTTCCAAATCCTCGTATCTATGATCATTTAACGTATTGTATAAACTGTATGAATGATGTAGGTATGTCTTATACAGCAGTTCTTTGCCGGCTATTGCGGCATGCTGAACAGCAGAAACTGCTCCTTATTTCTTCTTACACATATACATACTTTGTACTGCGTAAGCCAAGTTATAAAAGTAATTTAGTTAGTTTCCAACTATAAATATCACGATAAGATGGTTTCAAATGATCTGTTTGTTTTAGCTTTTAAGCACAATGCTTTTCTTATTTGATAAATAGCTACACTTATGATATAACAGTTTCATTTAAATGTTATATTTAATCCGCAGTTCGTTATATTATTAAAAACAAATAGATATAACAAAGATAAAACAAATCATTAATAATAATATTAGTCATTAACTGTGCAGTGTGGTAGATTTCACAGTATTAGAAAGGTTATTAATAGTGTTTATAAAAAGTTATATATTATGTGTATTGTATCTTATTTGGTTCAGAAAACCTATAAAGAATGAGGTTTCACATTAATCGTTAGTACTCAACGATGCAAAATAGATAAATACTTTCCTAGAGGAAGATAAGATTTACATTGTAAAGTTGAAATATAAATAATGAGCACTTGTGTATGCAATGGCACAAATGTGATGGTATACAAATGTTTAATTAATTTAACATGTACGAGCAATTTTGTATATTATTGCCTAAAAAAAATATCTAAAAATTACCTATATACCACAATATAGAATCATAATATTTGAAAGGTATTTAATTCATCAACTAGGTAAACATTGATTGAATTGATTGAGCTTTATTTAATCCACGCATTTAGGAACTCTGTATGACTGTATCATAACCCTATTGCCACGCTGTACATTACAATTAATTGGCAATAAAATTCTATCATAGTGAAAATATGTGGATTTTTCTAAAGTGCATTATATATGAAATATTTACAAACAAGCATTTGAAGGTTACATTTAGCTACATCTTTTAATAGGCAACCTTATTCATGTTTATACTCTCTATATATGTACGTAGTAATAAAAAAATGATGATTTCAATCTAGGCTATAATCTATCTTATCTTATATAATTCATAATCATTGTGCAACTTTTTTAAAAATACTATTGGACTATACTAATGGACTATTATGTTAATAATAATATTACAGCAAACTGACATTATCCCCTATTTATTTATTTTTAATTTGGAATTTCAACAATGACATAATACAGGATACCTACTTTGTTGTCTTGGAGGTCTTCTTTGTTTGAAATAATGGATGTTTGATCGCTTTTGAGGCGTAGTCCGAATGGCATCTAATAATAAAATGGAGAAAATTTTGTGATATGTGAGTTTGCATAATTTCTCGGAAAGGTTGTACGTAAAATGACAATTTTTCATAGAATAATAGCCTAATTGTTGATTACTTATACAATATATCATACAAAATATATATCATTTTTTTGAATATTTAAGAATCAGGGAAAGTTATTCAAATGAAATATGAATATTCAGGTAAATCATACTGTTATAACGCAAGCTATAAATTACCTTTCAATTCGTAACAAATTATTAAATGCACAACAAAAGTGGTACTGAATGTAACATTATTTGAAATAATAATGGTTCCGTGCAAGTTACTCTTTGTTGTAACGTATTCCTGTAATTGAAATAATTTAGAACATTATATTCGTCTAAACAATTAGAATTTAGAGCATGTTAAAATGAATATGTAGTTTATGTATTCATTTACATTTACACGATTAAAAATGAAATGTTATGGAATATTAAAAGACATTAAAATTATTTTATATAAACAACATTATATCCTTATTTAATTGTTTACATTTTATAATTGTTGAAAGTTTAATATGTATTTGTTGTATCCTAGTCTAATAGTTAAAATAAAAATATATTAAATTTTTAAATTTTTAACTATTTATATATATAATATATAATATGTATATAATATGTGAGTGTGTATCTAGTATACATACCTGTAAAATGTCATAATTAATTACATATGTATATGATCAAGTTGATATATAAATTATATTTTAGTATTTATGATATTATTATAGAGTATTTTAAAATATAGTCATAATTACAAATAAATGTATATAGTGTTCCTTGTTATAATAATTACAATATGTACATATATGTCATATTTCCGATAAGGCGAATTATATATATTTATTACGTAATTGCTTACCAAACACGCATTAAAGCTTCTTTATAATTATATTAATTTTGTGGATCATAAAATAAAATATATGTATGACGTGTTTTATTATCTACATTAAATAATATCTTACCTGCATTTTATCATTATTGAAAATTATAATATAATTTCACCTTTTAAATAATTTGTTCATAAAATTTGCTTTTTAACAATATCTTGTGCCATGTTTTATTAACCGCCTACTGCCGCTATATGAGGGAAATATTTTGTAATCATTTTCATGACACGAGCTACCAATTCTATGAATATGACTGACAAATAAGTATTTAAAAGAACAAATTATATGTACAAGTATATTTTGCATGTATGTTCCCATTACGCTCTTCTCTGAGAAAGTTAACATTTGAAAGTATGTTTTCACATGGAAACACTGGGCGTTAAAGGATATGGATTCAATAATTTGAAATGTTGTTAATAATGTAATAAGTAATTATTATTTTTTTGAAACCGTAACATATAAGAAACCACTGATTATGCTCTTATCACATTTCGAAATGACAAATGTTTATAGCGGATAATATACTAAAAGTCTAAGTTTTAGACAAACTTTTACAAATATGAGCCACATACTGCATATATTTAAAATAGTGTATCAACACTGTTTCACAAAAATAAAAAAACAGACTATTTATGTTATACTATGTATAATAGATATATTTTTTATACACAATATATTTGTATTATGGTCATATGTTTAAATTTATTTAATTACGTTTATATGTATGAACATTATTGTCTTATGGTATATATTTATTGTTTGACACAGTTGACAGTTGACAATTATAATGATATGCTTTATTTAAATTCAATTGCAATTTATTATTTCCTCACATTTGCAATACTGAAAGTGAAAAGGAACTACTGAAATCTAAAATTTCTCATTTTGTGATGACAATTTGCAAATTTCTACTGTTTTTAGGATTAACATATACATCGTCTTATTTGTTACTACGATTACTATTGTGTACTGTTTTAAAGAATTAATGAAAAATAAGGGTGTTATTAGATATTTTAAAATTTGGAATAATATTCACAGCTTTTGATTCGTATTAGACTATTTGCACACACCAATGCAGTTGAATAAAGAAGATTATACATAATTAATTAATTAATTAAAACAGAACTTACTTTGTACACATGCTTATATTTACTTTCTTCGGTATTAAAAACATCCAAAAAAGGGAAAAACAATTTATTATAGCTTTGCACTATTATTGTATCGATTTTAGCACTAACAAAAATAAACAACACAGACGTGAAAACAAAGGTATAGTGTAAAGTGCTTTTGCTAGCTATTTGCTTTATCCTCATTGTGTATGATGTTTTGTGATTGTCTCATTTATTAAGAAATTCTCAGTATTTAAAAGAAGACAAAATAAAATAAACACGAATTTTATCAGTGAACATATTAGCAGCACTAAATAATATGTGGTCGTAGCTTAAATGGCATTTTCTCAATAAAATCAATATATCATCAATAAGCACAACTATGTCATTATGTCCAATTTGTAACAACGTAAAAGTTTCAGTCTTCTACAAATTTAATCATTTGATTGATTTACAAGTTTAGGGTTATTGGCATAGGGTGGATTGCACGAAGCGGTATTAGCTTAGTCCATGGAATAACTAGAAGAAAATCAATTTATTTAAACCACATGGATTGCACAAAGTGCTTACCTTCGTACTTTGGCGGGATGTATATTGATGCAACGAGCTTTGCGAAGAGAACAAGCTTTTCATGGTATATCAGACCCATTTGATTCTTTCAGTAATGCGGAGTTTAGAATGCGATACCGTTTATCTATGTAGGTATAAATAATATAATACATAATATTCGAAATCACATTGATATAACTATTCAGAGAAATAAAGCAGACTCACCCGAGCAAGTCCGGCTATATGTGTAATGCATATTTTAAATAACACTTCATTTTTTATTATATCCGTATTCGATCATATTAAATTAATTATTCGATATTTTAATTTACCCCCATAGATCCTTGTAAAAATTTTCAACACGTTTTTTTCACCCATTGCGAGCATAATAGAATAAGTTCTTTTATCATCTTATTTTAATAAGAGAATATATTCAAGAATAGACCCGGAAATCCCTCATTTTTAATTGGTTGACATAAAATCAACGTCACGATTTCTCTTGGTTGTCCTTGGTAGTAGCTACGCCTGGTAGTAACATTACTCCTGGTATTAACTAATACTGCTTCGTGCAATCCACCCAAATAGATAAATGTATGAAATATTTTTTGTTAAATCAATTATGTAAACTACAGTTAAAAAATGTAACAAAATTTCCTATTTATATCGATATTGATTAAATATGTTTCAGATTTTTATATAATACACTTTATTGATAACTATTCTATTGATTTATGTATGTATGTATGACTTTCTACACATGCAGTAGGTACCTTTCGGAATAACACATACGCTATATGCGATAATGATCATAATAGAGTCTAGGTTTTTATTTTAAAACCTCAATTATAACCTCTTATTTCCCATTCTTAAGGAAAATAAATGCACAATGCCGAACTTAAAAGTACAAAATAATGTCAACAATAAAATACAACATTGTTCAAGTATTGGATCTATTATTTTGTCATTCTTTGTAGTCTTACTCTTAACAATATGGCACACTTCATTTGCAAATAAACTTATTAGTACAGACAGTGCATCCTGGATGGATCTTGTTTACCGGAATAATTTACATTTAACTGATTTTCGTCTTACTGACAAAAAAGTAAGTTTAATAGGCATAACATGTTAGTTTATATCTACAATATTTGGGTGGACTATATTTTTAATTAACACATTTGAACTTGAACAATATATATAAATCGTGATAATTAAAAACATATTTTTAGACTCAACAAATTGTTGAATTCTTGGAGAAAATCAACCACGCTCTGAAAAAAAAACCCAGCTCGGAATCGACCACTGCCAGAGGCAGAACTTAGGAGTTAGAGAGAGAGAGAGAGAATATTAGAACATTAGAACAACATCGAAGGATTTAATATATACCATTGTTAAAAGTTATAATTAGTAACAACTGCGCGAGTATATTCTTATATGTCTAAGATGTTATAGCATTTTGTAACTAAATTTTTTTTTTCTGTATTTATAATTTATAATTTATAATTTATTCACATCTATCAAGAACATTTAATATTTATGATAGCAGTTTTGAATTCTGATTTGGATTATGTTTATTATTTGTTCGTAGCAATTTAATTAGATTTCAATCTAAATGTTAAAAACATATGTAACTAGTACTATAAATATATAAGGTTATGGCTTGTTATATATATTCATTGATATGATAAATTAATTATAAATCATAAATCATAATTCATAAATTAGTAATTATTATTTTCCTGAGAATACATTTCATGATTTCATTATGTGTTTCGTATACTATGCCAACTTATACATTTATTTAAATATTTAATATCTGAAAATAACATTTATTGTTAAAGACTGACACAATTCTGCTGTACATTAGGAAATTCATTTAAGTATGCTGAATATGCTTTAAATAACATGTACATATATATGGTAAAATGTTAATTATACATGTATATAATGTGCATATATAATATATATTATACAAAGTATATGTTATTTGTCAACAAATAATTATTATATTAATATTTTGCAATTATTTTTGCAAAAAATACTTATTTAGAACTACTTTATGAACCTATTTATTTATTATTTATGAGTAACGTACTTCCTTCGATTGCGATTTTCACAACACTGTATTAATGAACTATAGTGCAACAAAATTACAGTATATTATTTTAGACATCCACCATTTTAGACTACTATGATGAGTTAAATGATGTGTACTTTAAATTTTGATTCTGAAACACATTTTACATAATATATATATATGTATATATCAAAGCCACATATTCCTAAAAACTACTAATAATTACTATTTTTTTACGATATTATTGTTTCGTTATTAACGACATTAGTCTCCAGTGTTTAAATTTGTAGACAAACATTTATACCAAATTCACGAATATCTATTTGGAATCAAAAGAAAAAATAAGATTTTTAATATTTTGCTTTTTTTCAATCGACGTCAGATTTACTGCTTCAATAGATATTTAATAACATGTAAGTTTACGGAAAAATAATAAGAGTTTATGGGCTTATTTTAAATGTTTGAAAATATGCTTTACTGTTCTTGTTTCTACTTTTGTTTTTAAAGGAATGTAATTTTGGTATAATAAAATTGAATGGGCATTTTATTGAGATATATTTATGAATTGTATAAGCTCATTAGTTGAAAATAAGAAACGTATTATTAATTGAACGAAAGAGTTTTAAGTTAAAAATATGCAACATTTCGGTTGGTGGATTATTATTTAAAACAACAATTTGACAAAAAATTTAATTTGATTTGTTCGTTTGTTTGTTTGTCATGTGATATACTCTAACATGGGATTCAATTAAAGTGCAATTTCGATGTTCCATCTGTAAAGATTAAAAATAATTTATTGTTGTTAATAAGTAGAAGAAGATAAAGGATTTAATGTAACTTTATACATATATGGAATTAAAAAAACAGTAATATCTTGTCAAATGTCCATTACAATATAAAACGTTTAGAAGAAACATGCTGTCATTTATTATAATTGATTAAAAATATTTACAAATCACTTTTTTAAGTAAACATTTATACATTGATGTAATTATATTTCAGATACAGCGAGAGTATATTTTCGTTTCTTTGCTTTAAACGAGATCAGTTGGAAACAAAAACAGCAATTAAAAAAATGTTCGCATTTAATGAAGCTTGAGAAGCGTAAGTTATATTTATAAATAATGAATAAATACATACATACATCCTAATTGTATTGTGTTATCTAGCATTTATTCAAAAACAAATTGAAATGAATATTTACAAAATCTTTTTAGGATCCAGTATTAACAGATGGCGATTTAATTATCAACGTTTATTTATGAAAAGAGATACAACAGACACAGACGGTGAGTTGTAATGTTTCATTTGATTTTTAACTGAATAAATGTAACTGATAACCAATGTATGCTAAATACTGAATAATCATTTTAGACTAAAAGAACTTAGAATGTATAGATTGATTGGTTAAAGCAAAACTTTATTATCAATTGTATATTTATATACATATACATAGCAAGTATATATGTAGTATAATTATAAGATTGTAATACATATATATTACAAGTATATTTGTATTATATATAGTATTACAAGTATATTTAAATTTATGAACAATAATTTCGGAACCCTATTTCACAAACAATATGATATGTTAAGTACTTGCGCTTGCATACATTTCACACATTTTTTGCAGACCGACCAACCATTAAGTTTGAATATTAAACTAAAAACGATAAATGAACAACAATATGTACATGTTCTACGTTACGCTTATATTCAACTTTACAATACTTGTATATATATTTAAGAAACATCACTGGGCGGAATTTGATCAAAGTATCAAAATTTGAAATATTTAGTTGAGTTTAGTACATTGTATTTTTATTCATTCACGAATGAAACACAATTATTAATATTTGTTGCAGAAAATGTTATCAATTTACATGATACTACTAAATTATTTTATAAACAATGTTGTATTTACTTTATGCATTCTTTTGCGACTTTAAAACAAATACATGTAAAATGCTGGATTTAAAAAAAAGGTAAACGTGTAGTTATTCTATTTATATACATTGCATGCCAATATATTAAACCTTGTTGGTAGTTTTTAATATAAAAAAGGGAATATAACATGCATCATTTAATGAGCAACATTATCAAAATACAATTAGACGAAGCGAAACTTCCACTTTTACATGCAAGACATATATTTTAACACACTCTGCTTATTGCTTATTTTATTATGTACATGTATATGTTGTAATGCATCAGAATGATGTTTAAGACCACTGATAGATAGTAATCTTACTGGTGGATTACTATAAGCTAAATTTTGTTTATAATTCACATTACTTTAAATGTCATTACACTTAACTTCATTTTATTTGAGGTGAGAAAATACCTAATATACAATATGCATATAAGTAAAAATTTAGTTTTAATAAATGGATCTCATTGTTTGTTATCATATCTATTTCAGAAATTGTGAATGTCACGCTTCGTGACAATTGCTTTAGAGTTTTAACTTGGAATCATGGGAATGAATATAAGAAGTATTTATTGAAGATTACAGATAAATATGGAGACATCGCTAAAGAAGTCAATCTAACTAACGCTTCATGTAAATATTTGCTATGAATTATACCAAGCATAGTAATCTTTGATTTCATTCGTCACTGAATTCTAATATTCATTTAAGACGATTATTATTATCTAACATCGAATGTAAATGTTTGAATAATATGTCAACAATATATGTTTAAATATAATATATTTACCTTAACGTATACCGGTGAATTTAAAATGTTAATACTTATTAAATACAGTCATGCAACTAAACTATTTAAATCTTGCAAATAATATGCTTTAAATTTAAAGTATTATACTGAAACGTAATAAAAATATAAAACTGTAAATATATATTTCATTGTTAAAAGCAAGAAATAGAAAGCTAAATAAATGTGTTTATAAAAAGAAATTTACTATTTTATGTTTGAAAACGTACGATTGATATTAATGAAACATTAAATATTGTACAAAATAAGAAATATGCCCATCGTATAGAGCTCGTAGTATATATACAAAATATTTTGTAGTGGCATATCATTTAAACACATACCATGTATGACTTACTTTTATATTAGTATATTTATATTTCTTTTTTAAATCAACCACGGAAATGAATACAAAATTAAATATATTATTTCGTACATAATATATAATTTGACCAATATTTTTTATGTAGACTTAAAAAAATACTACATATAAAAGTAATTATAATATTAATAACACGTTACTGAATTCCCAGTTTTGTATTTAATAAAATGTTCTGTTTTTAGATGAATTTTCCAATCGTCATGCAGACCCAATTAGCTACCAAATCTTTGGAATGTTGCCTTCAAGTAATGATTGGATAGTTGAACCATTGTCAAATATTACTAAATTGCAAAATAGAACATGCTTCAGTAAGAATCTTTGTGTCATTGTTACTTACCACTATATGTAACATAATTTCGCCAAGTTCTATTTTATATATTTACGTGCTTTTACTAATTTATTTTATTGGTAAGATTTAACAAGCGTGGTTGCATTGATATATTATTGTGAAACATAATCTGGCTTGTCTGGTATATTTAATATGCATTGTTTTATGTTGAAATTATACCTTAAAATTGACATTGCAATAGCACCGTTCCTTTTCTGCAGAAATTGACCCAGACATATCGAAATACCAGGTCTGCTACTGTTACTTTCTGATCAACTGGCCAAAGACATCTCCTTTCGACTCCTACAGAGTTCGCGTGTACAATGACTCTGGACACTACATCGATAGTAGCTTGATTGAGACACCAGTATGTGAGTGCCTTATGCCTCGTGCATACACATTCGAGATGTCTCGGAGAGCCAAATTTTGTGTCCACACGGTCAAGCCAGCTTAACAAGTTGGCTTACTTGTTAAGTATGACATATCTTAAGTATTATATCAATACTACGCGCTTTGCTCAGACAAAATAAAAAAATAATAATGCAATCTTCAGCTAAGCATTAACAAAAATGATAACGTGTTGCATTTTAAAGATTTTAAAGATTTTGGCTTGGTGTTGGTAGAACAAATTTAACATGTTTAATTTCTGTCAAGCCAAACTATTAAGTCAATCGATAGACTTGTTGAACAGCTAGCTGACCATGTGGACAGGTAATTTTGGGTTGTCTAGGCCAACTTGAGCGTAAGTTCGGGGCGTTATTTGTATACCTTAATGAGATATAACCCACACTACAGAACAACAACCTACTTTATTTTACAAATATCACAATTGTGATCAATTTGAATATTTCTAACCACATTTTAAAGACACAAACGCGTTTGTGTATAATTGCTTTTTGAAACAATTATTAGTGACATATAACGGAAAATCACTTTCAACAACATTTTGCTATTCAAAAAAAATACAAATATCTGATAACATAAATACAATTGTTGGTGCCTAAAAATTGTATTTATTATGTTTTCTGTAAATTATTATTATTGCTTATTAATAACATGTCAATTAAGTAAAGCAAAACAACGACATAAACAATTTGTTTGAGGTACAATATTTAGTACTACTGTGCAAAAATATCAAAATTTTGATTAATTTTTAAAACATAATTTCATCAAGATATTTCCAAATGTAGTCATTATTTTATCGTTATAATTATATTTCGGAAGAAAATATTGTGCTTTTTAATAACACACTTAGCCATTTAAATTGTTATGCCATTTAATTAATTTTATATATCTTTGTTTGGGGAGTATATTATGCATACATTCAATTATAGAAGATATAATTTGTTATATTTATTATATTTAATATATTTAATAGTATTGATAACATGTATTTGAAGCTACACATGTAAGATAAACAAAAATGGAATATTTAGTGGATATCAATAAATTGTGTTATAGACACACAAAGTAATACAAAAGTCTTTATTATTATGTTAACTTGATACGATTACAATGAAATACAAAAATAAAATAAAATAATGTAACGTGATATTAGATGTACAAAACTTTTTCAGTATTAATCCATGTACATGTGAAATATAATAAGCTACTCAATTACAATACTCTTCAGAAATATTAAGCATTGCATAATGTCTCATACCAATAAAGCATGCTATTCAAAACACTCCAAACATAAATAAATGTTAGAAACCGTTAAGTTTGAAGTTTTATTCCAACCAAGTAAATGCAAATCATAGTTTGAGAACATATTTTTAACCGATCCCGAATTAAGGCTATAGATACAATACATACAATAGAATATTTTTAATCGTTGCAAATTATTAGTAACGAGAATTTCTTTATTTGCGGCAACCTTTAATTGAGTAACATTGTTTAATTACATGGTAATATATCCGATTCATGAATGAAAACTATACAAATTGACTAGATATTTTACAAAATAAAATCACGATTATTAAAATCCCAATATATGATTATATCGCAACCATAGATATATCTGTTTTACAATATACAGTCGTGGCAAAAATATTGTACTTATATATATATTAAAATATTTTGCTTTTTTTGCTACACAACTATACTCGAGAATAATTAATCTACTACCCGTATAGAATAATATCATTTCAGTTGCTGGTATTTATCAACACGATAATGCCCCATATATACAGCAATCCATACTCGTACATTTCTTCAAGAACATCAGATCGCTTGTCTGGAGTGGCCTGCGTTCAGTCCGAACATGAATCCGATAGAAAATGTTTGTGGTCCCATGGAAAGTAAATTACAAAGATAATTTGAACTTCCTATCAACTCTGACGAGCTTTATGCAATGTATTGAATTATATTTGCACAGAATTAATGGAAAATGTGAATTATAGAAGAAGTTTAATTAGTCGAATGGTTCACCGTGTTCAATCTCTTCATGCTGCCCAAGGAGACTACACAAAATATGGGTTATGAACATTGACAGTAATCTTTTGAGATATTTGGAGATATTAATTGTATCTTGTACATCGTTTTTGTATATAAATAAACAATATTGAATATTAAACATGTAAAAAACACACAAATATTGAAACTTCATTACTTCATATTAAACATTCTATTTTTTTATAATTAATAAACGGGTACAATATGTTTGCCACGACTGTATGTATATATTGACTATTTAAAAAAATGGTGTAACAATTTTAAGGCGTTATTTTGTGGTAAAATATATAAATCCTTTCTACATTTTTATTACCGCAATAAAAAAATAGTATTAAAAAGACTATATTTATTTATTTAAACAAATATTTGTTCTATACTAATATTTTAATGAATTAGCATATTATACTTGATTTTTGAAATGACACAAAATGTACAATATTTTCAATTAAAATATTGTAAATTGCCGTTCTATGTATCTATATTATGAGATTAATTTAGCAGATTGCAATATTTGTAATATATAAAAAAAATCCATTCTGTTTGATCTGTCTGCTTAGATCTATTCAAAGAGTCAGTCACTGAACATTTTCGAGTTGAGATTTTTGCCTACTATCATCACGAGCATTCAAGAAATGAGTCCATAAGTAATGTCCAAAGCTACCACAGATTGAGGTGCACCGGTGAGTGCGATTCCAATAGTGTATTCAACCAGAAACTATTTCTATTTAGATAGTTAGTAAATAATATGTCACTAATACTTAGTTGATATATTATATATGCATCCGTTTATATTTAACTGAGATAAAGTAAATCCAATACAAAGGAGTCAGGGGGGGTTAGAAATATACTGCAATCGATATGAAAGTATTAAATATTTAGATATTGATAGAGACATTTTTGATGCTGTACTGAAACATCTAAAATATAACTGAAGATTGATACGTTAATTATGTGCTTACAAAACAGTTTTGAGAGAAATCAGAAAAATATCGATCGTTCAAACAACTTTGAAATACAAAAAAAATGTTTTAACATTTATTTTTTAAGAAAACGCTTTAAAAGTAAAGAAACTTACAGATTGATAAAAACTAAGTTGTAGTCTACCAATATATTTTCAACATATTCTATAAATCTTGACTTTTAACAAAAAAAGGTCACTAAAAACATTTAGAAAAATTATATATTTTTAATGTTTGATTTTTTTGGTCATTTTATGAGCAAGCCGCTGAAATATTCCCTTTGTAGTATAAAAACGAAATAAGAAAGCAATCTTTATTAATTATAAATAGCTGTGCTGATGTTTGGCTTTAAAATTAGGATTATAATAGAACAAATACGCCTGAATTGCCCAATTGTGGTTTTATTTTTATTCTTACATACATAATCACATACTATATATATATATACATAGTATTGGAATATAAAGGCCGTGGACGAACACATAGAGAAAAACTGAAATCAACCTATATATATTTTCGAACGGCCAACAGTAAACGTTTGCAGTACAATGCAGTCCCCACATTTTAATTGCTTCATAATAATGTTGTGATTGTTTTGAAAAATTATCTTGTACATTAGTTATACATTTATGTATTAAAGGTCGCAAATAAATCAATGAATTTTTAAAAGCTGAACTATTTGCAGGAGAATATAACCTGTAATATATTTACATTGTAGAGTCATTAATTAAAGTCTCCACCGGGCATGAGAATACCTGTTTCAGGACTGTTAATTGGACGGATAAGTACGTGTATCAACGATATGAACTCACATTGCTTAATGTTGAAACTCGCCGTAAAGAATCTGTCAAAACGACTGATAATTATTGTAAGTCAAAATACTGAAACATCTTCCAAACAAGTAAACACAACTAACAATTTTATCGTTTTAAATTGCCAATTTAAGATACACGTAATGTATGCGATAATTTACTGGTAATTACAACATATCTACGAGTTAATCAGGAATCAAAAACGACTAACAGTGATAGATATTTCCAGAAAGAATACATGGAAAACGGTTCATAATGCTAATTTAAAACGATCACATAGCTCTCTCCATACATTGTCCTATGTCGAAAAATTCGCAATCTGCTAGAAGTCACATTCTAAAATTCAACTCCTTATGATTTGTGCTTACCAGTATTCTTTGTAGTCATTGTATATACAGAAGTGCAATGTTCGATCGGATCAAATTGTTTAATCTTCATATGTAGATACATTTAAGTGGATGCTCAACAATACTTTGGTCATGAAAGGTTTACCGTCATAGAATAAGATATAGTATGTATTATTTCTTCAAAGAAATATGCAATCAACAGTTTCTTTGAAGCATAATAAAATTAATTTTGTATTTCAAAAACTGCAAAAATGTGTATACTAAGCAAACTTTAACGTTACTTCAATCAATTAGTTTAATACGTTCTCTGCTATGTAGAAGATATGTTATCAGCATCTATCCGATAGTTTCATAGTGATAGGGGGTTATATAAAGCTATAAAAGGATGTCACATCTAGATGGGTGGTCAGCAGTCAAATACTAAACTTATTTATATAAACAAAGTTGCTGGTTTTGGATTTTGTTCAACTGATAAATTCTAATAGGATTGAAGCTATGTTCTTGTAAGCTTTTTCCTACGCTAAACATGACTGATAATTACACCTTAAAACAAATTAAAATAATTCTTAAAACTACATAATATTTGCAACAATTTTGCGAGAAATATAGATTGTTTACTAATTTATCAAACACTTTTTAAATTCAAATTGTAGACACAATTCTATATTAATACAATTGCTTTTAATGCTATTACATAATTACAAGCATAATTTGTGAAAGTAATTATAATTATTCATTTACTTTTGCTGTCACCTGCATTGACTGTTATTCATCAGTATATATAATAATTTTTGGGAAATTAAATATACTAATCGTAAACTTAGAATTATGTGACTTGACACTTTGATTTCAATTAGATTGCTTAAAACTAAGTTTAGTCAATATACCATATTTTGGATTTAATTGAAACTTCGACGAAACTTCGAATTGTGCTGTGAAAACAGCTTTATTGATAAACAAATACTAACATTATAAACTTATCATTCACAGAATTGGTTTAGTAGTATTTAAGGTTACCGTTAATTGCAAAATACAAGCTAAAAACATGCTGAGTATTTTGATACTAAAAACGAATTACATCCAATGTACATCAAGTGCTTTTTAATTTAATTGTTCAGGGTTATTCATTAAAGCAGATTTATAATTAGGAAATATTTACATCATGCATTTAAACTATACTTATGATATTTAAATATTTATAATAATTTGTTGTCAATATTAATAGAGGATACACTCCAAAATGAATTTATATTAGGAATCTTAAGGGATACACAAAGTAACATACATGAGAAACGCATATATTTTAAACACATGCTATTTACTTTTGTACACAGTTGTACCTCATAAAACATTAATCAAAGCCGTACCCCGAGAATTAGCTTTATTAATCTTTATTTTAAATCAAATGTGAAGATCATTTGGTTTTAAAAAGTTGGCCAGTTGGTGGTTAAGTATCTAAATGCAAGTGACGCAGTAATCAATGATTCTATTGTTAAACTTGGTCTCAACTTCGCCTAGAGTGGGCGTTGATGACTTACAGGGTCGATTAACCTTTTAACCGATGAGATATCGACTTCACACTTTCGCTTGGAATATGTTAATAGATTCCAAGGAATTTTTAAAAATGATTTAATTGTACGGTTGAAAATACCGGCTGATTCAAATATCGATTGTTTCCAGTGAACTCCATACCAAACTTAATTTAAACGAATTAGAAAGTTGCATTATTTGTTTCTTTCTACACAATCTCTATAACAAGTATGAATTTAACTTTTAATTTGTAATGTATTAACTTTTTAGACATTAAAATATCTTTTTTTACATTTTATATTAAGCATAAATTAAACAAAATTGTTTAATATATAATGTTGGATTTGGTAGTAAATGTCTACAATAATTTGCTTGTATTAAAATGTATAGACACATTTGATAACCACGAACCAGAGAGAATGGAAATGACAATTTTTGGAATCTGCACTTATGACGGTGACAAGGAGGTTAAGGTGCTTTTAGCCACCTTTAAAACAATTGACCAAAAAGTGTGCGCTGGTAAGCCTCGTTTAATTTTAAATCTACATTTTATACATGATACAATATGTTATAATTTAAATATTATTATTATTATACTTATTCATACATTTATATTCGATACATATGACATTTTGGAATTAAAAATAAATGTTGGTACTACGGAAGATCACAAGGTCAAGAAATGTCAAGAAAAGTTAAGAAAGATCAAGTAAGGTCAAGAAAGGTCAAGAAAGGTCAAGAAAGGTCAAGAAAGGTCAAGAAAGAATCTTGAAAGAATCATCTGAACTGATTCTAATGTGGGACAATATGTTGTGTCCGAATTATTTTGTAAATATTTCATAAATATATTATTAACTGTTTTAGCGCATCACAATTTCGGGAGAAAGGGTTAGGAGATCAAGGTTACACTCTCGGATGATAAACGTATAACATGAAGTATCGATATAGCAAAACATTGAAGTTGCTCCATTTCAAATCAATAATATGGTTTATTTTTAACAAAATCTACATAATTAAATGTATGATAATATAACAAAAAACACATTTGGTGTTCTTCAGATTAGAATATGAGACTATCATAAATAAAACATGTTATACTTTTGTATATATTAAATAAACTACTGCATTTTATGTTGTACAAACAAATATGTAATATAATTAAAGAAAAAAGATTATTTATTCAAGTGAACATTAGAAAGTTATTAATAATAATATTATATGAACTATAGTATTGTACACTTATCACTTATACATAATTGCTAGAAAAAGCTAGACAGCAAATCAGTGCCAAATGTACACCTATGTAGTTACACTTGATGTAGTTATTATAATATTTACGATATTATAGTTATTGAAGTAATATAGCTCCAAACTTTTACATATTATTTAGAAAAATGAAGGTGGCTTCTTAGTTTGTTAATATAATATGCCATTTAAACTCAAATTGCTACTTAGTGAATAATTTGTCATAACTAGAATAACACGATACCAGAACTTGAACTGTATGCCTATAATTCTCTTATAGACGTTAAGAATCTAACCCTCGACTACATCGCCACTTGTCAACGTAGGATCAGTTGGGTAGGAAACCCACATTATCGGTCGTATATGCTGGTCGTGTACGCTGGAAGAACTCACTTCTTGCCCAATGAAACAATAACAAATACCCATTGTAAGTACCTGATACATAGTAGTACCAACTAAAGCACAGGAACTGTATAGCTTAATATTGAACTTTTTATATAATTTTAATACAGAAAATATTGCTGTTAAATGTTCATTACATGTGTCCTGACTTACTTCATTATTCTGGAATTTTGTCCTATAATAGGATAAATCTAAATCTTGTGTCATTCCCGTATGTTATTTCAAAAATATATTCTTTTAACAAAATTTAGTAAAACTAACTATTTAGTTTCTTATATTACTCCAATGTTATATAATGTTTTTAATTTGAAATTAATAGTATACAGGAAAGTATATATATTTATTTATTATCATTTGTTTCGTACTTATCCGTCTATATACTATGTATAATATGCCTTTTGAGTTTTTGATTTTATTTGGCTTTCAATGTTTATGCATGCTTTGTAAATCAAAATATATTTATATATATTTTATGTGATACATGTTTTATTTATATTTTGTATTTAAACTTTTGACCATGTTTGCATAATATTAGATATATTCAACAATACACTTTCGGATCACGCAAAATTTCGATTATTCGCCAACTATTTCCCGACAAACGATTCTAAGGTAAAAGAACAATTTCCAGTTAGCGATTGGATGTCAGTTGGGAAAAATCGCTGTCCACGTAAGCGCATAACATTCTTACTTGTCGAGTCGATATATACAATAAATCATTAAAAGGCTTCGTATTCCATTTATTTCGCATTTAATACATTTTTGTTTATTATTACTAGTAAGAATTATTGTTTATACTTGCGATAAAAATGAATGACTTATTATCATAAAATTAATCTAGTCGAAATTACTAAATAAAATATCCTGTTTTTTTCATTTTATCTTATTGACAATTTCGAGCATTGTTTATTTCAATGAAAGTTAACTACTTCCGTTATATTTGTTTGTGTTGCATTGTTAATATGATTAACTAAACTTTTGTATTTAACTGTCGATACTTTTCCAACATATATGTAGATATTAGTTTTACTTGATATGCACTGATCGCCTATCTATGACGCAACAATTTAATGAATTGCGATTAAAAATACTAGTAAAAAAAGTATATTTATATGTATTCAAATATATATAAAATATAATTTGCTATATCTTAATGTTAATGAGTTTGTATATATGTATGCACTTAATTTTGTTTCAATAATTTCAATAATATATTATATATTGAATACAAAATAAAAAGTTCGCGGTCAATATTTCGCAAAATGAGCAATATTTTTAATGAAAATATTTTGTATTGCCATTTGATGTATATATGGATTAATTTCTATGGTTTAAAATATGTTTTTTTATAAATCTCATTTAGTCTATATCATATACTACACTATATGTTGTATATATTTTTCAATTACATCGCCTAATTAACCTTAAAACTGATTTTAACGTTTGCAGCTAATTATATACATGCTTTCATCAGACAAAACGTACAAATGAAACAAGGCAGCTGATGAATTTTTATGCTACTAAAAATTGTATCCTCTGTATTGCCTATGTGTAGAATTTAAAATATATTTAATATAGAAAACTGATTTGCCTCATAAGTATCCATATTTTTGACTTATAGCCATCACAGTGAAACTAAGAAGTCTCGATCTAGAAAAATGCTTTTTTCATTTAACTTGGCGGACCTACGGTGGGAGTAAGAAAGCTTACATTCGATATATCCTTCAATTGAAATACCTCAAAAGAGTGGAAAATATTAATCTGACGGAACTTGAATGTGAGACAATTCTTATACATACGTTATGTAATGTGAATAATACTTATAACAAGGTGGATTGCGTACAGGCTTTGCCGGGATATAAGTATATGATACATCGAAGGTTTGTATAATTATATCCCCGCAAAGCGTGTACGCATACCCTGTTATTATCACCGGAGTACGCCACAACTATTTATGTATACGATAATACCTTAATTAAGTATAGCTTAATAAAAAAGTATGCGTAATAATGGAGTTGGTTTTGAGCACATATTGTGCTATGAATATAACTGATAAGTTATAATTTGCGTCAAAATCGGAACATCCGTCTAATTTACATGGAACCTAACTGCAATCAAATTATAATAGTACACACACTTTTGACAAAACAAACGAAAACAGTAAACTGAATATATAAGCATTTAAATAAATATACTAAAAACTTACACCTGTAATAAAAATGTGGATTCTAATGATTCGTATTCTAAATACAAGTTTATGGCAGGATGACATGTTGTTTCATTTTCTCATAATACGCATTAATGTAATGCATTAATAAGTAGTATAATAATATTTGGCATGCTGCATGTTACATGGTCCGACTATGAGATCATAGATTGTTAACTATACTCTATGATTGACATTGAATAAAGTACTTATAAAATGATTGCGTATTTTTATTTTACCTTTAACTTGACAGAATAGGATGAACGCGAAGTAAAAAAATTGTAACGAATTTTTAACGAATTTTTAAATAATGTTTTGAATTAGTAATGATTAAAAATGCATAACTTATTTCAGACATGAATATTGCAAAGGACATGTTTCAGTCGATAGCTCGAGTTCGGGGAGTGTTTCAACTCGAGAATGAAAACAAGTACGGCGAATGGAGTGCTTACGTCCTCCTTCCAACGAAAGACTGCAAAAAACGTACGTCATGGCATTACGAGTAGACTTGCTTTCTTAAAATGATATGATTAACGGTTTGTATAATACATGCTTTAAATATTATTTAGTTTTAAAATATAAGTTATAGCTAAAAATATGACTTATAGTTATTTAACCATTATATTAAGATATATTAAACTCAATAAATACTCAACAACGAGTTGCTTTTTAATAAAAATAAATACTACAAAATTGCCTAATTCTTCAATACATTTTAACAGGAAAAGTTAACTAGAAATAATTATTATATGAAAGTTATATGAAAATGAGACAAATATTCTAATGTTGTTTAGTGCTTTTGTATATGAGATTATGTGTAATAAAGTTATCTTTCAGTTATATCGTTTAGTAGATAATTTATATAACACTTAAATAATCTATTACTTATTTTAATTATTTATTTCAAATGTTTCTTTATATTTAAGTTTTATTATATCTACCTTTATAAAAGTGTTGATTAAAGAGTTGCTTCTTACCCATATATTTTGTATAATTGAACTTAATCGATATATGCAATTTAGTATTGGTTTTTACCCTTTTCATACAATAGATATACCAAATAAATATATATTTCAGCAATGACTGTCTTCATCATGTACATTATCATAATTGGATTGGTGCTAATATTTCTGATTGGATGCATGTGTGGTTTTGTGTAAGTATAGCAGTTGTTTTGTACATCGAATGGCTCATATCACATTAACGTTATATTGATAATACATGTAAAGAACGTTAGTTTAAATAACAAAGGTTAATTAAAGTATCAATCTAGTATTTGGTTCAATAAACTCATGTCTAATCGACGAAATGGACATGCAGTTGCTAAATAGCGTGGTCCAATTATAAATAGTATATTATGAATAATATAATAGCCAACAATTCTTGGTCAAATATTATTTGGAACATGTGGACAACTAGAATACATTGACATCGAACTGTGATTGATGTCAGATTTGATATATAATCCTATTAAGTTGACGCATTTTTACATTATTGAACATATAATTACACTAATAACTTATGTATACTGAACACTCCTTTAATATTTAATTTACAATATGTTTTAGACGGCATCGAAAAGCTATGATGTGAGTTGATTCATTATATTGTTTTATGTATTTATGTCATTCTTACTAATTTTAAAATAATATGTACTATTATGATTACAATTATTTAAAAACAAAATTGTTAATTACACACATACACTGTTAAAAATTACATGGCATTTTTTTTAAATAAATCAGGCATGTCGCGAATACAGTTTTTTCACGCGAGACCATATACAACTGATGTCTCACGCGAAAAAACTGTATTCACGACATGCCTGATGATCCCTTATTAGTGACACGCGAGACATCGTGTAACTAATGTCTCGCTTGAAAAAACTGTATTCACAACATGCCTGATGATCCCTGTTAGTGACCAGCGAGACAACGAATAAGTATATTTATTCAGAATATATACAAAAAAAGTGACACATTTAATCAAATATAGTACAGAAGTACACTGAATATTAAAAACTGCATATCACGACTAATCGCGTCGTCTTCGCCAAATTAACGAAACGCCCATACACGGGTTAGTAAATATATACAAAAAAAACAAGAACTTTTATACGATTATGGGAAATAATAATAGCAACATATAAAATCGGTTAAGGTAGTAAGTACTCTGTCAAGAGATATAGGGTATTACCTATAGGTTATTCTGTTTAAATTTGATTGATTGTGCAGGCTACCTTACCTAATTTGTTAATAAATGAAAAACAGATATTCTTAAAATATGTAATTTTTCGCGACTATAAAGTTAGATTTCAACATATCGTTATCCGGATATAGACACCACAACGAGAATTCTATATTGTACTTAAATAAATATATTGATTAATAAAAATGAATATAAACTAAAAAAACAACTTACAATCAACTGTAACTAACAACATATCTAGTTAGAACCAAATATAGTGTAAATTATTTTCATAGTATTTTTAATCACATACCTTTTAATCAATGTAATGTAAATAGTCCAGCTTACAGAGAGAATAAGTATAGTAGTCATGGGTTGTTCAATTCAAACACTGTCAGGAGACCTTT
>JAYRBW010043115.1:0-11575 GCA_036023295.1 Invenusta paracnida
AAAATCTACATATAAACAGAAAAGAAGGAGGACAGTATACTGAGTCAGTGAGTCATGGTTAATATTGATTTTTGACGCGCGTAAAGTTGAGAATTTTTATCTTTGATTTGCGACGCGACGTGCCGCGCCGCTTTTGGTGTGCATTGCCCCGAAAGATTTAAAGCGTTTTTACTGTTTTAAGCGCCGCGCGCGCCACGCTGCGTTCATAATGCATAGGCCGTAACTCTTAAAATGTATCAATGTGGAGAAATTAATATATTTCTAAATACTTTACAATTCATAATTCATGATGCAAGAACAAAAGAATTAAAAACGTGTTATTTAGTTTTACATAATCAAATTTCACTGTTACGATTTGTTACTTTGTCATTAAACCAATTATTTTTATTATACATAGATAGTCACCCACAAATTGTTAGATCTATAAATAAGTAAACTATGACAGTATAGATCAAGGAAGCTTAAATGCCGTTTTAGAATGTCCTAATTACTGACATTTTGTAAAATTGGGTTATATGTCAATTGATATCTACCAATATCTAGTGAGTGAATTATTTAAATGAATAAATCAATACTTACAATGTTTATCTAGTTCAAGAACGATGTTATGCTTTAACTAACCTTTCGTAAACTTGAAGATTAAAATTAATTAAATTAAAGCATAATGTTTCTAACAAAATAAATTTCGTTTAATGGTAATTTTATTATGGCCAATTTTGTGTTGCTGGTATTCATATATACCAACATTGGCATAATCACTATTCTGTGTGTACTGTATTATGCTTATTTATTATCACAAAACTTAGAGTGAGGTACTTAAGTAATCAAGTATAAACAATTCAGATGAACTTAAAGTAATCATTTTGGTTCACTAATTTCCTTTTTGCATTTTTCTTCTGAAGAGAATTCCCTCTTTTATCATTTATGCATCAATATTGTAAGTAGTGTAATTAATTTGTAATATAGTTTAAAATGATATTTTCCTTTAAGTATCATGCAGGGCGATCTTTGAAAAGCCATATCATGAAATTCAAACTTTACAATTTAATTGATATATTATATGCTATTGTTACAGTATAAGAAAAAATATCGATAAACAAAATGATTTAGTTTTTTATCTTTTGCAAATACTACCACCCCAGCTCTGTTATTATAGATGATGACGATTATGTAAACGACTTACGGGCGCAACCCATGCCCCAGGAGACAATGCCATGCTGCTCCCAGCTCTTATCGTCCTCGTTTCTGCACAGCAGAGGTCCTCCAGAGTCCCCTTGACACGCATCGTGGACTCCCCCCTCCCAACCAGCGCAGAACATGTCATCGGTGGCCTCACCAAAAAGTTGCTTCTTGCAGGTTGTTTGATTCAACACGGGAACTTTCAATTCTTTTATTGTGTTAAGTCCAAACGTATCTTTATACAAGAAAATAGAAGTATAGGTACATGATACATATTTGTGTCACATGTATGGATCTAAAACCCATTTCCTGAGATTAATATATTTTTTATATTTTTATTATGTATATTTAAAAAGTTTATAGTTTAGAAAAGTCAAATTTACAGGAAGAATATATTTAGCTAAAAAATAAGGTATATGTTATATGATAAGGCACATAAAAAGATTCCTATTGTCTTCTTTTCTATGTATTTGTGCTTCTAACCAAAAATAAAATAGTGAATAGATTATTTATTCGTATATTTTTAAATGCTGTCGTTGTATTGTTTAACATATATTATGTACGTCTTCAAGAAATGTCTATATATTTGTCGATACAGCCTTTTCTAATACCAGAGCTATTAATTCTAGAAATGTATAAATATAGAAATTGACACTAATAATCCACATAGTAAGTATTGAATGATTATTATATTCACTATAATAACATGAGTTTATTATTAAGTATGAACATTGTTTATGTTTATGATGTGTTTCAACGTTACTTGAAATATAATTTCTTACAAAGAAAAATGTGTTGCATATTATTACATTTATTGTATATGTACATAAATGAGTTAAATCTTTAAAGTATACAATTTGTATTTGCTTAATATGATCATAATAAAAGACTATAATTAATACAATGAATTACTGATTGTTAAGAAATCATGCAGTCAAAAACCATTAATTTAATCTTTTTACGTAAAAAAGTGCATAACTGTACAAAAATGCTAACACAAATAATGTTGATAACACATTTACAATTGTGGGCTTATTGAGGTTATCTATTAAACCTAATATCTGTATAATTCTTTTAATGATAGAGTGACTATTTTCTCTAATGAATTTATATTTATTAAGAACAGAAGAATAAAACATATTTTCGGAAATATAAGAACGTACATATTTAATACACGAAATACAATTTGCAAAGTAGTCAACTTTGTCTTTATATTTGACAGTGAAATAGGTAATCAAGACTCCATGAGGCTTACCTTTAACAGAACCAACTCCGGGTACATGACAATACAGTTGTTTCCCCTCTGACATCATTTTAGCCTGACGTGTCATGACGTCATAACTGGGCAGGCAAACAGGTTGCGTGAATTTGTTGAAGGTAAGGGGACTTTTCATACGGACAAGAGCGACGTCGTGATTCCCAGACACGTTATCGAACTTCTCATATGGGATGATGATTTGTACCGGGCGCCACTGTTCCACAGGCGTATCGTCCTTGATGCTGGGGTTTGACTCTCCAGCAACAACAGTCCAGTCTATGGCATGCCCTCTTATCCTAATGGCATTAAGGAGGAAAGTATAATATCTTTACGATGATGTAAGATGACTTTTTAAAACATACTATTTAACGATTAGAGTACATATACTATTTTTAGAATATGATTCTCATGATTATCGCATATATTTCTTTATAGTGCGCTTTTTACCCAATTTAGAAGCTCAATATTGAGGTGCGCATTTATATGCGAGTTATTTAATCAATTATTATATTGTGTTTATTTATAGTGTTTTAGAAAAGAGAGTACCACACTATATATGTGAGTGCAATAGACGCTCGGTAAAAAAAACATATTTGGAATCATCGAAAGTTCACGTCACGGAGTTTGCGTTTCAGAAAAAATGTTTAAATAATCAAATAGTAAAATAAAATTATAATGAGTTCTAAAGCATTATTTTTAATGTGCTTCAGTTTTTTGTCACTAATAGATACTCAGCTAGCATATATTACTGTTTAATTGAGCCATTTAGTCTCAATTTATTCCCTTTGCCAAACGGGTAAAAGTCAGGAACAATTCCAAGGAAGAGAGTTCAGATTCAGTCCTTTTACTTCTGACTTGTACAAAATGATTTTTTGTATAACATCGAGACTAATTACAGATTGATTACTTTATCGTTTGAAGACCGTACTGGTTTAGATCAAAATAGCTGCGTAAATTACGAAGAAATAATGCGTATCTATCATAAAATATTGGATATTATGAAAAAACAAGAATAATACAAATTATGTACGGTAATTGAATTGGTTCATATTACCAATTCGGTAACAATATCAACACTGGGTATTTTAGCTCGACTAAATCATGCAATTAAGAATATTATGACTTATAACCCGGTTGCAAAATATAAAAATATTCATTCAAATTAATATAAACTAGATTTTATACAAAGCTCAATAAATTTAAGCGTTTGCAAACAAATTGTGCCAGTTTGAGCATATTATATTGCTATAGGCTTCCTTATAGTAACATTTTCAAAATAGATTTTTTATGGTTAATATGGTATTATTTTGATTTATACATTTTAATAATTTAAGTATTCGTTATTCCGATATTCAGTCTATACCAGTAAGGAAATATTCATTACCTTTGGTTCACAGGTATGAAATAACTAAATTAGAACTGAATGGAATTTTAAATGTTTTACCAAAGTAAATGTTAACATTTCATGATATATGTAATATTATTAGAAGTTACATTTACATATTTAAGAGACAAATACCTTTTCTCAGGTCATTATTTAATTCGTTTTAAAATCTCTCCCGTTTTAAAGAATAATTCGAAAGGTTTACATGGTAATTTGATTCAACCTAAAATATAAAAATAATAGTTTCAATACACCATACCGAAATTATAAAGAGAAATATTACTTTAAACTTAATTGAAAAATAAGCTACATATATGGTGGTAGAGGCAAATTATTATAATTTCACAACACAATAAACAAATAAGGCTAATAATATGCAACCTTTGAATTATTTACCAGTTGAACTAAATCCAAATAATTTGAAGGCTATTAACATCATATATAGATATATATGTTCCAGAACCTTACAGACATAATATATTAAAGGCACATAAAGTGCAGCTGCAGAGCTTAAATCAAAGAAAGTCATCTTTTATTATCTCTAAATGCAAACAAGTACAAAGTCGATCAAAAGTTAGTTAGTGAACAAATATTGAACACGCACGCATTAGACTGCATACGCGCAATACAACTAAATTAGAGAAATATGTCTTTTATCGGGCCATCAAAGAAGTGTGCCGACCATATATTGACCTCAACACTGCATTTGGACAAACGTATTTCAATTCAATAAGTTCTGTTTGATCACCGTCATTCAATAAAGCAGACCATGTTAATACGTACTTAAACTATGTGTTTATTATGAGTGCGTGCAATAATTAGAGAGAAAAAAAACAGAACATATATTATTGTATGACTCTCATTTTGTGAAGCAATCAACAATATACCTAATAAAAGTATAATTGTTGACATTAGATTATATTAGTTCATATTGAAAATATAACGTTGTCAAGCAAAAAATGTCATAATACTCCAAAGTGTCTTCAGAAATAAATTTAGAATTAACTCTAGATTCAAAAACTAGTTTTAAGCACATTAGTAATTTGATTAATTAAACTAACTTGTGGGGGACTAATCCGATTTTCATTGACTGTGTTATAACATAAAGTGAGATTGACGAAACGCTTACAACAAGATATATATTATCGATATAGCGACAGCAACATTTTGTATGAAACACATATAAATGTAAACAATCATATCAATACCTAAATTTAGACATCACAAAAAATGTACATTTATCCAATTGATTAATATTGAATGGAATTTTCTGAATCATAGAAAATGTTATCATATATTAATTTTGACTATCTTTTATCACAGAGACGAAATTGCAATGGACTGAAATATACAAATATAAAGTATCTATATTAATCGATATTCTTCAAAACAAACTAAATACTTATACACAAACACACACGTGCATATTATATTAAGCGATAATATTCCATTTCATTACAATTAAAAACTTGTGTATATTCCAGTTCGGTATTTTTCCAATTCTAGTTTCTTCATGTGGGGATTCATGTATTATTATACAAATTTATTTGTTTTTCATCCAATTTATGTCATTACAGATCACTCCTATACAGTTAACTTTGGTGCTCTTGGTGATATTCATTCAATGTTAAACATAGTCAAGAGTTATGGATCAAACTTTAGTTAGGAAGAAGCCCCTATTATAGGTACATACTCAAGAGTTAGGAAGAAGCACCTATTATAGGTACATACTCAAGCGTTAGGAAGAAGCACCTACATATTATAGGTACATACTCAAGCGTTAGGAAGAAGCACCTATTATAGGCACATACTCAAGAGTTAGGAAGAAGCACCTATTATAGGAACATACTCAAGAGTTAGGAAGAAGCACTATTATAGGTACATACTCAAGAGTTAGGAAGAAGTACCTACATATTATAGGTACATACTCAAGAGTTAGGAAGAAGCACTATTATAGGAACATACTCAAGAGTTAGGAAGAAGCACTATTATAGGAACATACTCAAGAGTTAGGAAGAAGCATCTACATATTATAGGAACATACTCAACGGGGTTGAAGCAATGAGCCGCTGTAAGAATCCACCAGGGGTTAAGAATGCTCGCCCCGCAGCGGTGAAAACGTCTGGCCCGTAGAGAGACGAACCAAGGCCAGGTACCCAGATAGGAGATCGAGCCACCCACAATCCTAAATTGAGCAGGGGGAATTTGGGAAACCTTGGAAGCCTTCCAAAGGTTTTCGAGAACAGGAGCGACCTCCATCTGACGAATGCACACTGTATATGGATTGATAATACGGTTACTTGAATTAACACATTAATACATGTATAATACTTCGTGATAGAAATTTAAAGCTATGTATTAATAAAATCACATGACACTCTAAATTTTTGTAGAATATATAAAAATCACACTCTCTCGATGTGTTTTTGCATTAAATGACAACCAAATGTAATATTCTTGAAGAACTAAATTAGGTGTTTAGAATATCTGCAATAACCTCAAAAATGTGTTTATTGAACAGAACGTTTAATGTCCTTATTTCGAAAAGTTACACAAGGATAAAGCATCAGCATCAGATTATAGCATCTCAGTATTATAAGGTAATACATATAAAAATGCTTAAAAATAAATAGAATTCGATTTACTGTTTATATTTTATCATATAGTAGAGCAATACGTGCTAACTTTTTTCAATTATTACATTTTATTTTTTATTTGTGTTTATATCTGTTTTTATTTACTAACAAATGTTTGAAGCCCTCAAATTAAATATTTAAAAATACCGCTATTTTGATAGGAAATAATTCTGGCTAAAGACACCGTTATTGTAACATTTATTGTTTTACCAATGCGCGTTTAATATGTATGTTTCCAAGTATTTAACAACATAATATGTGTATTCAACTCAATTAGACAATATTCAAAATAACCTCTATCCGTCAAAAATTTAATTTATTTATAAAAAAATTGTCAATATGGATTATATTTTATATTGCTTAAAATTCGGTATATATATTTAAGAAGTACAATAAATGCAATCCTACACATTAGTTTAAACACTTTTGACTAGATACTAAATAATTTAAAATATTTGTACTTACCAGGTGTTGGAATTGATCTGTCGCCAGTAATTACCGCCGAAGAAAATTCTGAATAGAAAAAGAGAACATTTCCTTAGTTTACATCTTTACGAGTATATAAATAAAAGGGAATAAATAATATGACACATAGCATACCGCGCGGACTAAGACAAGCTTCAGGTAGCTTGGGAATTTAAATTAATTAAAAATAACACATTGATGCAAAGAACATGCAAATCACTAATTATCAGAACGCTGTGAGACAATATATAAGACAAGATGATTTAAAAATAGGCTATATTATCAAAAATAAAATATTTTGAAACACTGAATTACATATATCTTAATTATACAATTATATAAAATAATTTAATTTAACTATATGTGCATTATTTAATGTAATATGTATGTACACTAATAAAAAAATTAGAGGAAATGACTAATTAGGAATTTTATAAACCTGTTACTATTATATACTTAATTAGCTAAGAACAAATCGAAAAACACATTAACTATTTAATTTGTTTAAAGATTATGTTTACAAAAACAAGTTGTATATCTCTATCTATACATGATCGGAAAATGACAGACATTTCGATTATCTCGCACTGCATTATTTACTAACAATAATCAGACTTATACGTAAAGATTGATGCAAAATAATGAATAAATATCAGCAATTAATACATTTAAAAGCACATAAAGAAATAGAACGCACAAAATGTTAAAATATACACCATTTTTGAAGTTATTATATGCGTGTTAATCAGGTACGACATGGACGTATTGCTATCAGTATATATTTTTAGTGTATTGAAAGTACTGACATGTATATCAGCCTGAGAACATTCAATTTTCTGACTTAGAATCCAGGACCATTTATTTTACACCATAAGTTGTACTATGGTTTTATATCTGCGTAGTTAAAGCTATCAACTTGTGTACAGCTGTGTATATTTTACTTCTTGACTACCTCACTCACACTATATTCGTGTATAACAGCATTTCGAACTCACCATTTATGATGTTGTCTTAAATTAGCACCGCTGTTTGATAAGAATATTTAATGTATACATTTTAGAATAAAATTAACCAATAAATATTGAGCAATACTTAAGAATATAGAATTTGTATTCATATTTTAATCCCTAACATGTTAGTAATTATTTATGAATTTTGACTATTTGTGCAATGTTCGCATACTTTGTTCGCAACATGTTCCCATAATGTTCGCATACTTTGTTCGCATAATGTTCGCATAATATTCGCATACTTTGTTCGCATAATGTTCGCATAATATTCGCATAATGGTCTACACGTATAACGATTAACCATACTGTCTAATTTAAAAGACTGACCTATGAATCATCAAGTTTTCAATGAGTTTTCGATCCTATTTTAAATTTTATATTAACAATACCGAAAAGTGTGTCCAAAAGTGTATCCTGATTTGTAATGCTTTTTAATGAAACGTACGTTTTTCAAGTTTTATAACAAAAATTGTGAACTAGTAATAAAATTGTCTAATAAATTGTTAATTACTAAGTTTAATTAATTAACTCGCTTTAATTAAGTTTTTGTTGCAGGCAACATGGAGTGTGTTTACGCCACATTAACTGCTTAGGCAGGAATCATATGACATACATACAACTTAATAAAAACAACGAGCCTTAAAATAAACAGTAAATAACGTTTTATTGCTTGCTACATTTGTACATTAAAGCACTGTTTGCTAATATTATTCAGTGTAATCAAGAAAAGTATTTTATTTTAGATTATAATGAATTTTAATGAAAGATAAACATTTTCTTCACATTTAAACATTAATCGACTTCTTATCGATGTATATTATTTAAGTACATACAGTCATAGATTCATTGTAAAATAGCATTGTCTAATAAATCATAATTCACATAAAAGTGTTTCAATTGAAATTTCATACTTTCATTTTAAACGACTATAACTACAAGAACTTATATATCTTAAATAAATCAATCATAATAATAACATCGATCTTGACTTTCTAACCGCCTACTGTAATGAAAATACTAATGAAGTATATTTATAGATATCATTTAAAGTTCATCAATTTCTTATGAGCCTCCAAAGGCTCTTTGCTTGACAATTAAAGTGATCCGTTATTACGTTAAAATTATGGACGTAGACATATTTTCTTTAAAACAAGTCATCTTACGACAGTTTCTCTCATCGCTTTTATCCAAGCAATCGTAGATATTGTCACAAAGTCCAGAAACAGGCACACACGTTGGATAGGCGAAAGGTGAATAGCCGCATTTGAAGAAGCCATGTGGGCAGATTGTTGGCCCTGTACAGTGAGGTAAGTGCATCAATAATAAAACACACATTTCCTTGGGTTTATGTAAAGACTATTTGTTTAAATAAATACATTAAGTATACTTGAAATATATTTGTAATGTTTAATATTTCTACATCTTAACTTCCGCAAAAATGTAGGCATACCAAATGTAGGTGAACCAAAGTGCGTTTTAGATTTGTTCCCGTTAAAAAATAATGATAATGTGAAATCATAAATTGTTGTGGGAGTTGAAAATTATAAATAAATAAAAATGTTTTTATTAAAATTATATATTTTTTTAAATTGATTTCATTTTTATGTTCATTTTAGCTAGTGTATATTACATTTGATATCTCTTATTTATAAATTTATTAATTAATTGCTAGGTCTTATATCTAAAAAAACGCTAGTAAGAACAAAAGAGGGGTAGCTGGGAGTTAATATGAATCAAGGGACTAACAGTTGCAGTTCTGTTCATCAATGGCACCATCGCAATCCACAATTCCGTCGCATTTGTAATTCCCCGAAACGCAGGTATCTCTTTGATAAGCAGGATGTTGACATGCTATTTCACTTCCTTGGCACGTAATTCCTGAAATCATATACATTTAGAATTGTTAGTCTATAGGACGTAGTATTACTTTTATTTGGTGTATAAGTGTAAGTCCTGGTAGATTTCAGACATATCTTACATCCAAAAGGTAAATAAAATCGAAATATACACAAAGCGCAAATTCTATAGAAAAAAAATGTAATCTGTGTAAATAATCATTTTTTTATTATTTTTAGCAAAAAAGATAATCTGTCGAATTACGGAAATAGAACAATAATTGGACAGCGAACAAAATTTTCATTATGTGAAGTAAATACAGGTTTAGGAATGTAGATTGTAGATTCCTGTCAGAATCTGGTATCAGTTTCTTATACATTACTTAAACTCTCGAATATCATTGTGCGTGACAATTTATATAAAATACTCTTTATAAGAAGAAAAGTTTGGAAATTGTATTTTAGATTTATAATAAACTGTGTTTCTTTATAAATCAGGACAACAGTTTTAAGTCCTGAAATCGATTTAATCAATAATGTATAATACGCTAACAAAAATGGTACACCAATGCAATGCCTTGAAGGTGTGACTAAAACAATAAATTATTTACATGTATATCTACAATTATTTCATGACGAATTTTGCAGATTATAGAACTTGCTTAAATATTTGTTTGTTGATGTTTTAAAAACGATGTTGGCCAGCAAATTTGTTAACAAGTATCAGCTATCTCCTATATACATATAAACATTATACATTATTTATATTACATTATTATACATATATACATTATTTAAATACACACAGCTACATATATATAATATATTATAATTTTATTTTGTTTATTTGTATACATATGCATTTCTATATATCCCTAGGTACTTTGTATATGTTGACATATCTATATTATAAAAGTAAATTTATTTAAATAATACAAAAAAATTCAACAAAAAACGAAATAGTTAACAATATCAAGTTAATAAAATACAATGCAATAGAATACAATAAAATATATTATTTTAATCGGAAAAATAATGAATAAAGTTTAAAAGAATAAAGTAAAAAACAGTTTGTATCGCAATTAAATTATCGTTAATGATTAATAATAACTATAGTTCGTTGTTCGTAGAACTGTTCAATGCATTGCAATTATTACAGAGAAAATAATATATATATATATATAACAAACGGTACAATGAAAAGAAAAATCGAGATGAAATATTCCATACTGTACAAATTATATGAAATTACTTACCACAAACGAAATTTCCACTTTCAAACAACCATATTAAGGGAAGTATAAAATGCCAAACTATTTTCATATTGCCAAATAGAACTCAACACACTAACAGTTTGAAGTGCTCATTTTTTGATAGTCCGTATATCTACAATACATATGTATAAGTAGATTCATAAATGAGCTAGTATTAGTACTGTCATTGTGTATATATGTCCACCCTTAGTACATAATTGATTTCAAGAATAAACATATACACTAACTACTAATTCTAATGCATTAAAGAATTATATTGATGTTGGCAATGCTATAAAATGAGTGTATCTAACAGATGTTCCACCGCCCTTTTGTCAAATGTTAAGTATACAAATTTGATTTTAGTGATACTCAGCAGTATAACAAGTTTAATAAACACATTAATGATACATATGATTAAAATATACATTACAAAATCATATTGTTTTGAAATTTTATAAATTTATACATATATAACTATTTTTTTATCGCCAAAAATGGCAAAAAGCTGGTTAGCTACAGACAATTTTAAAATATATAAATTCATTCAAACCA
>JAYRBW010043126.1:0-11575 GCA_036023295.1 Invenusta paracnida
TGTACATATTTTGTGGGAACACTGTAGAGCAGAGAAGAGAAAATGTAGGTAGTACCATAGACCACACTTTACTCATTTTCGTGTATTAGTGCATTGTTATGGTATAAAAATTGGGACTTTTTTTTTGGATGACTAGGTGTTAAGATGCATAAATATAAATCCAGTACTGCGTTTTTTTATTATATAGATGTCCGTTTTTCTCACATGACTGAGTATAAACACTGCAAATAAAGATAGACTAGGGCCTTTGAGTCAGAATAAAGAATAGGGTCCTTTACAAACTGAATTTCATTATGGGCCTTTTTATATTTAAATAAAGATAGACTATAGGGCCCTTGAGTTAGAATATTTAATAGGGCCCTCTACAAAATAAATTTAATTATAGGCCCTTTTATACAAATAAATATAGACTATAGGCCCTTGAGTTAGAATATATATTAGGGCCTCTCTACAAAATAAATTTCATTATGGGCCCTTTTATACAAATAAAATTAGACGAGGGCCCTTGAGTAAGAAAAAAATAGTGCCCTTTACAAAATAAATTTAATTATGGGCCCTTTTATACAAATAAAGATAGACTAGGGCTCTTGAGTTAGAATAAAGAATAGGGCCCTCTACAAAATAAATTTCATTATGGACCCTTTATACAAATAATGTTTCGCTTTAAAGTTTTAGTCTCTAAACTCTCAAGAAAAAATATAATTACAAAATTGCTTCCATAAACCTTCTCCTAATTTTTGTTCTACATATGCTTTAAAATCGTGCTATTATATATTTTTAGTATCTATGACATATGTACTGTGAAAATCTTTAACAACAGCCTGGTTCATAACCCCTGAATGTGGGAAGACATGTCTTAAAATATGGGGCAAATCTGAAATGGCATTGGGTGAATCCAGAACAAAGTTAAAGTAGTACTAGTCTTATTTTATTTATAAAATAAACTACAAAATAAATGTTGGAAGTCATACATATTATTTTATTTGGAAATGATACATATAAGTTAAGTACAATATATAAATTGGGTAGGTACAAGCATTGTTGTGCTATGTAACAATGCAATCAAACAATAAAATCCCTTATTAAGGATTAAAAGTATGGAAATTTCCAGTACACTGCTAGTGAAAAACATTAAACTGGTACAAACTAGATTCTTAAAGGCAAGTTCCATAGTCAAATAACAGAAGGTAAAATAATATAATAGTGATGGAGAGAGAGAATGAATATAGCGAGAGATAGTGAGAATGTCTGAAACAGAAGCAAATAATTATCCAGCACACTGAGTCAATCAGGGTGTTGTGTGATGGTGGAGAAAAAGTGAGAGATAGAGAGTAGATATCAAGCAATTCAGTTGTAGAATAATTGGGGCACTGGAAATTTCCATACATGTTTTATACTTCATGCATGCATGCAAATACAGTTTCCTGCTTTTTCACAACCAGAAAAATTATATAGCTGAGCAGATGTATTTTGGGTCTCATCCAACTTATTTACTTATCTTTGATTTATATTTTAATTAGTTATTCAACAACCCATGTTAACCATTTATCTTTTATCTTTTATACCAAACTCAATATTGTTTTCAAAATGTTGACACTGTATGGTAATGCAGAATGATGGCAATCATTTTTTAATAATTCCAAACTACTAAATTAAACATTTTAACTGTTTGTATGAAAAACGATTTTTATTTTAAAAAAATTTGTATTTGCCACACTCCACCTTATTAAATAAAAAGACCAAGAATTTACTATTTGAATTGTCCTATATTGTATTTCATCTATTTTTATCTTTAAAAATACTAATTTCGTCCATAAAATATTAAACATTTATGACTATAAAACGATTAAAGATCTCTATATATAGTACTGAAAGCTTACATAGAATATAATTCAATTATAAAATATAAAATGAAAATTCTGTATAAATTTTATTCTCCCTTGACTGATATACATGTTGGACACTAGGATACTTGAATATATGTTTGCAACACCACTGTATAAGTTTAGAATCTTATCAAGCAAAATATTACTTTCGACATCATATGATCTATTAATATAATTCAGATTTATAAATAAAGATATACAAATCTAAGACATTTCACATGATTCCATTGCACTCACCCAATTTGTAAGTATATCAAATATATACTTGTAATAGTTAATATAGTAAAGTAACCATTTATAATAATATATACAAAACATTTCATTTATTTATTTGTTTATTAATGTAGTAGAGTATTGAATAAATAAATAATCAAATTCTCATTAATATTGATTTCTGAATTGCAAATTGTTATTCTGTGTAGGTAATTTTATGTATATTAATATTGTATATTGATAAAAGTAAAATAAAAATACAATAAACAGTGCAATCATGGATAAAAAATAATTTATTGGTGGCAATATTATAGTGCAAGACATTTTTTGTGTAAATAAGTGAATAGTTACATTATGACTTTATTTAATTAAAGAAACTGGTTAATTTATCAATGTATACAATCCTACATGTTGAAATAGATTATATTATTTTGTTAATATAATTATTCTGTATATACTATATAGATACTTAACATTCAGCACAATAATGGAAATAAATTATTCAGTGAAAAAATAACATATAAAGTATGTAGCTCAAAAAATATAATAATATTCACATAATAATATTTTGAACAACTATTATAATTAAATGCAATATCACTGTGTAAATTACAAGAATCTGTTACAACTGTTCTAAAAATAGTTCACTTGAATACCTATATTTTCAGAGTCATTCAAGAGTTCTATCCAATGAAATTTTTTCCCCTCTCATCAACAGCTATAATAAAATAAAGTCCAGCAACTATTACTTATATGCATTTGCTATTTCCACAGCAAAAATCAGTCTATTTGATTGCGTAATAAAGTGTCTACCTATTTTGGGTCCCCATTGGACCCAAGCAGAGAAGAAAATTTTAAAAGCTGAGTTCATCAACATCAAAGTATGCTATTTAATTTATTATGAAAATGCCATCATGTCTACTTTTTAAATATGATATATATATATATTATTATTATAAAGTAGATTTGATAGTATAACAGGATAACCACACAGTTGGAATTTGGGAATATGCTTGAATTTACATTTTGGATTCAACTACTTACATAGTTAAATTTGAATATGCTTGAATTTGAGAATTTGGCAAACAAATTATAATATGCTTCATTTTTGACATTTTTCAGAAATTGTTATATGTATAAGCTTGTTAATCATCTCTGTTAGTGTGCCATTTATTTTATAATTGTATTAGTGACTCATCACACATCTGTACTAAGCTATTTTCTGATATATTAAATTAAAAACAATTTAATTCATTCAACAATTAAAACAAAGTTTTATACAATATATTATATAGATTTTACTTTAGTTTAGTTTACTAGAAAATTCAATATTATACACTACATTATTTTTTTATATGCTACCACTGGACTTAAAAATGTCTGTTAAAATATTATTTTTAAACATAAATTGTTATGAAATATTTTGTTTGACTATAATAAAATTGAAATATTTTCTAAATTCATTTTGCTATATTTTTACAGATAACTGATGATCCGTTTGGTAAAGCATCTTTATTACATTATGTATGGTCCAAATTTATTCAGCCTTCCAAGTCGATCAGCTAATAATATGGTTTGTCTTAATAGATATACATTTCTATTAGTTTCGTAATTTGAGTAAAATAGTTCGAGCATTTCATGATTTTAATAAAAATGTAATACCATGCTTTTGTTCCAGATTGAGACAATACCTTATGAACCCAATTTCATTGAAAAATATCCCCAGGCATTTATGTCATCAATGGAATGGTGTGTAGGAATAAGTAAATGGACTATTTTGTTTTGGGCTCCATTTGCTGCTCGGAAATGTAAGAAAACGTCTTCATTTGTATATATACTGAATATATTTAGACTAGTTTATAATTGTTATAATTTCTGTATTTTAAATTTAGCAAGCTGTCGAAATAGTTAATCTAAAATTAAAAAAGATGATTTTTAGTTTTAACTTGGCTAAAACTTAATTTAAAATATGTTTTAATGAAAGTGTTTGGTTTTTTTGTAAAATAAAAAAACATTTAATCTTTAAATTAGATTTATTAGTTAAATAATTATTTTGTATAGTTGTTCTTTTGAATTGTTTGTATTATTGGTGTACCTATTTATCTTTTATGTTCCTTTCAGTCAACTCTGTTCCAAATACTTTATTTTGGATGAAAATTGCAGCTGGCTATGCAATACTGTACTATTTCTTATACTTTATCAGGGGTAGGTATTATAATTGTTATATACTTGATTATTAAGAACGAATGGTAGATTGATATTTATTAAAATGGTTAATCTAATGTTTAAGTAGCGTAATATTTATCATACTTGATGCTCATTTAGAACTGCTTTTAAATCACATTTTGACAATAGTTTATTTTTTATTTATTAGTTATATATATATCTGTATTGACACTTTCTGCTCGGATCATTAAAAAAAATCAAGCCTATTTGCATTGATCATCAAATGTGATTAAATAAATTTAGTTTTATTTGAAAATATGTATTAAATATGAACATGTATTTCCAGTAACACATACGTATTTCTTACATATTATGATATGTATCTCTGCAGGTTACTAAAGTTTAATACTAATAGTAAGATACAAACGACAGATAGTCTAGTTTTTGTTTGTCTTGTTTACATATAATTTATCTGCATATTTTTTCTTAGTAAGGTCAAAATTCTTTTGTGGATTAATTACGATATAAAACTATATTATAACAAATATAATTGTAAAACAGAAGACAAGTAATAGTGCTTATAAAAATCAAATAATATTGATTCTAGTAAAACAAAATTGAATGGAGTTATTTTAATTAATGCATTCATGCATTTCGAATCAATTTTTGACCAGCTTTCAAAGTTAGATCAGTTTTTACATATTAAAATACACACTTACAAATACCTGCATTGAAATATGTTTACTACTATCTTAGGATTTGGACGATCTATAAATTCTGACTACCGTACTTTCATCGGCATTCTCAATAAGGCACGAAATGAATCTTCCGCAGAATCTATGGTTAGTGGTACATATTTATTTTTGATTGCGATATTATATTTTTTAAATAATTCAACTGACAAAATAAAAATCTGTAGATTTTTACCTTGAGCTCAATAATAGTTAAATATTGGTGCTGTTTTTATTTGTTTTAAAAATTATATCTTAATACGTTTTATATAAATAGTACTGTTGTTTCTAAGATTAATCATTATGTGTAGAAACTATTAAATAAATGCAGATAAAATTATATATTTAAAAAATACTTCAGTTTGATTGTAGTAACAACTTGTATAGTTCTATTAATCTAATTTGTATGTGTTTTGTTGTGTTTTATTTGCAGGAGAGACTTCGGGGCTATGATTTCGAGTTTTCATTTTGGCCAGTTGAATTCAATGTTTCTGAGCTTGAAAAGAGGGCTGTTATGTGGGTTTCATTATTTTATTCACAATTACTGGCTTTTGTTTCGGTAAAACTATATAGTTTAAACTATTTTTAAATTTTATTTCAGTCCGTCGAATACGGAAGTTCTACCAAGAATACAGTGGGGTTTCAATGTGTATTCATTCTTAGGGTGGGTTTCCGAGTTAACAGTTCTATGTAGCATCTTATGTAGTATGTTATGATTAAAGTCTCTCTAAAAAATAACAGACTTCAAGTTACAACAAAATTGCTGTACCTGTTTGTTATTTTTTCCAGATATATTTTGGCAAACACGATTGGAGTACGCTTAGCATACCCTGGATGCACGGGAATACTTGGTTCACTTGTTGGTGAGTGTTCTAGCTAGCTAATCGAATTTATTGATTAGTTTTACGATATGTACTAAATGCTTTGACTTTTCATGTATATTACATTACATTTACAAAAGTTAACATTGAATCACTAAAAATTATACTTCAAAGTTTTATACATTTAGTTTTTCGGTATATTAGTGTTTACTTTTCTTTTGTGTCATACAGAAGAAATAATATGTTCTTTGGGGCTACTTTTATACATTAAAGGATTAGCTAGATTACTGTGCTTTGGTGTCAGGATTTAATTTTAACATAATTCGCTATGTTTATAATTGTTGGTACTATAATTTTGTTATTGAATCTTCGGTACTGAGAGTTAAATTTGTTATGAGAGATACCTTATGTACCTCCTATATTACAAACAATGCGAAATAAATATCGTTAATGATAATCTCTATATTTTTGTAATGTGTGTTACTCTCGATTATGATATATTACGATGAAGAAAGTAATATTTATACAAAAAAACATTTAAGATTTGTTTTTTACTCCAGCTCCGCAACTTCGCAGTGCAAGGACGAAGCTTATTGAAGATGTTAGTAAATATGCTGTTACATATTCTTAACCTATGTTTGTTCCTATTACAAGTTAAATAATATATAAATGCAAATTTGTTAGTGCTTGATAGTAAAATAAAATATTTATTTTATCGTTATTATAAAAATTTTGTCAATATTCTTTAAAGCATCAAATTATCCGGACAAAATTGATTGCTGCAAACAACCATGAAGTGGAAACCTTTTACGTCGACCGGAGAAATTCCAGCAATCCTAACGGAAATACGCTGGTAAATTTTGTTCTCTTTTAATTAATCAGTGTACATATGAATGAGCACACATAATATAATATATGAATTGTGTTTTTTGGTTAAAACATATTTTTAAAAGCTTCTAGACTTTATAGATTTACTTTTCTTATGTTTAAATATTATATTCATTGCATCTTTGGACTGTCAATTGATATATGTAAAATAGATTTATGTTAATAGTTTTATTTTTGTTATGGCAAATATTGTTTTTTTTTAAGGGTGTGTTATATTTTGAAATACCTAATTTTTTAAATTTCTATTTTATTCTACTGAATTGATTTCGATTTCTAGACAAAATTATTTATATGTCAAAATTTGTAGTATATTCAGTTAGAATCTATAATATCATGACTTTATCATAATTCGTTTAAGTTTATGATCTTATCGCTCATTTTATGATTTCATCTTACCTGGCCAATTTTATTTTATTTATTTTATTTTGTCGACCATCATTACATTCATTGTACGAGTGTACATTGTCCTCGTATCATGTCCTTTCATAAAATGTACTTCTTACATTTTCTTCTACTATCCTTCACAAGCAAATCCGGGAGACGAAGATAATTGCTGGGCTATCCGATTGGAGGGTTGATGGATCCGGTTTTTCGACTCAGCATTATGAGAGCAACTAGTCACTAGCTTGGTTGGTCTCCATTCCCCTTCTTAGATTTAAGATGAGCTCGCTGGTCTCCAAATACTGTGTCTACTGCTGTTAGCTAAAGTGTAGTTATAATAGTGTAACGTTATTCTTCTGCCTTAGTGCAGAGATGTCTCAGAAAGTAATTACTGATGTCATCTGGTCCTTGGTTACGTTCTTTCGTTTATTTGAGGAGTGCCGAAGTTAGTTATTTTTTTAAAGTGACAACGGGGTTTGAAAAAGTTAAGATTATCGCGCATGTAAAAGCTTGTCAGGGGACGTATATCTACAGCTATCTATCAATCATCGTTCTAGAATGGTTTACGTTTGTTATGAGCGTGCAATCTTTTCGTCCGTTTCTTTTGCGAGTAGTGGTTGGTGGATCAGGTAATCTATATGACTGTCAAGATTCTACATTACATTTCCAAGTCTCCTTTATCCTTCTAATGGCCAGGTGGTTTGATGTAACGTCAGGAGTGGTGGCTTCTTGAAATGACCTACGTAACTAATTTTCTTTCTTAATCCCGACCGAGGCGAGGGAGTGTGTCAGACCTTAATCTCGCTCAAATGGGCAGTGACGGATCCGTCCGAAGGGACCGGATCCGAAGGGATGAGATGGCGAGAATAGTCATGGACTGGACTGAGAAGAAAGATTTGTGGTTGGTCTGCGTAACTCTATTGTCTGCTAGTTAAAACTGGTATTGAGTGACCGCTGCTTTAACTCTTGTTGGTGAACCATCATTAAATATTGTTAGGTTATTGCGGTGGTCCAACGCCCATTGTTGTTATTCAGAAAAATTCACTGTAAATTGTCCCAGGATCCGTGTATATTTGTTTTTGCATTAAGTATATGGTTGCCACTTTTGGTTGAATGGCATTTTCTTATGTGTCTTGTCCCCAGTGTTTAGGGGTAAAAATTCTTCTCTCTCCTCAACTCCGTCGTTTGGTGGAACTTAAATACACACTTGGCAAAATTAGGGTCCCCAGAGCAGACTTTCTTCTACTATCTTCCTCTCATCTCCGCTCTCCATCCACCCCTTCTATTCTTTCCTCATTCACTCTTCCTTTCTTCTGTCTCATTTTTCTATAGGTTATCTGCTGTGAAGGGAACGCTGGTTTCCCCGAGGTTGGTGGCCCTCTGGTCCCCTTGGCTCTTCAGTACTCCGTCATTGGCTGGCATCATCCAGGATTCGCCGGCTCCACTGTAAGTCCCTCAACTCCTTCCTTTTCTCCTTCTATCTCTTGTACACGAACCCCCCTTCTATCCTATCCATACAGGGTCTCCCCTTTCCAGCCAACGAGCAAGCAGCAGTTGACGCTGTCTTCCAATTTGCATTCTCACGCCTGGGTTTCAAGCCTGAAAATGTCCTCGTCTATGGATGGTCCATTGGTGGCTACACAGCTACCTGGGCTAGCATGAAGTACCCACAACTTCGTGGATTGGTAATACTTCTAATGTCAATGTTTTAAATGCACGATTGATTTTTGATAATTATAGTTGTATGTTTTTCCTTCAGATATTGGACGCTACTTTCGATAATCTTGACCTATTGTCTGAAAAAGCACTTCCAAAATTATTTTGTAAGTTTATCTTGCTTTCAAGTAAAATATAAATATAGATGATACAATAGTGATTATTTAATATTTTTTTGTATTTTTGCGGAAAGCTTTGTTTAGTGTACAGTGTTTAATTTGTATATCTACACTTCATTATAATTCCACGTTTTAAACCTACTGTAAGTTAAGAATAAAATTGATACTGTCTGATTAAAATATGTCATTATGTTTTCGAACTTTCCTAGATGGCCTGACTCTAGAGACATCCAAGCGCTTTATGGATCTCAACAATGCGGATCAGATTACGAAGTAATTTACTCAACCTCTGTTTTTTATAGTTAAAGTATTTATCTTCAAAATATTACAAAAGTATTACTTCTTGTTGAATATATTTTCATTAATTGTTTTAAGTTATTATATTATTTACTTAAAGGTTAATTCTGAGTTATGTGTTTTTAACTTTTGGTAGAAATCGTTCTTTTACTTAGTATACCTTACATATCTAATGCGAACAAATTTGGAATACGTAGATTTTATAATTCTAATTGTATTGTAATTTTCAGATATCCTGGACCAATTCGTTTTATTCGACGAACTAGGGACGAAATGATCACTACAGGGTGAGTTTTCCTATTTTACTACATTTTGTTATGCTATGTATTCTTAATTTAAAATATCAAATTCGTGGTTTAAAATATTTTGACGCAATGTTATATTATACCGTAGTTGTAAATTATGCATTGTAAGTGTAGTACTATCTACAGCGAATAATATTTTTTATATGAAGATTCCTTACCGTATAATTTTTTAAATCTTTTAATATCCCTTTACTGTAGCTGGTAAATTTAGAATGATATTATGTAATTACCGTAATGTTATCTTATTTTATGTAATAATACGCTCTGAAAGATATTAATACGATAACATAGTAATAACATTAGTTTTCTGTTCTTTATACAAAAACTCACTTGTAGTAAATACAAATAAATATGCTAAATTAACCACACAAAATGAAACCTGTAAAATGTTTCCTATTTTTCCATTGTGCAACAGTATTACAGTAAATTGATGTTGTAACTCTTTGCTTGAGTATGGCGGTTTTTTTGTACAGAGTTTAATGTATTTGTGTATTTAACTTATTCACTTGTTAATTTCTGCTACAGTCCCGAGCCAGATTTGCGTACAAATCGAGGTAACGATTTGCTAACTCGGCTTTTGGAGTACAGGTGAGCACAATTTTCTATAGCTAAATTATAATCAGTGTATTCTTTTTGATAAACTACAGTAGAATTCTCATATATCGACACTGCAATAGGTATATAAAAATGTCGATATAGGCGAACTTTGATACAAACAAATTAGCATTTTGTAGTACATAAATTAATTTTCATACTACATTGATGGACCGTTTATTAAAATCCATAATGAACTAATGAAAGCTTATAAAACGCATTGATATTTATTTTATGTGTATAGTGATTTACTCAAACCTGAATATGTTATTGTGTACATAATATATTTTTCTATTGTTAACTCATTATGTCAAGGTAATATATTCTTATTAGTATTTCTTGGTAAGGCCGGTACACACCAATACGAAAAAACAATTGTGACATTTGCTTCAGTATACAGTCTGTCACAAACAGTTGTGCAGCTATTATTTTCAACACACACCAAAAACTATGTACAACGGATCAGTTGGCTATAATGTGTGTGTACTGGGCATCCGCACAAATCCTTGGTCAATTCCTGTTATATGTATTGGATATTTCTCCTGCACAAACCATTGGCTCTAAATTTTAGGCATGTTTAAAATATTGGCGAAAGGACTATAAATATGTGTATTGTTGTACTATTAATAGACGTGTGATGATTTTTTCCCGAATCCAATATAATGCAGGAGGCTTTTAGACCCCTATATAAACATACTTTCCCTAGTATATTTGTTTTCATTGTGGATTTTCGCCTCCCCTTTATATTCCCACGATATGTTTATGCATACATATACATTGCTACATAATATCAAACCTAAACAAAGGATTTGTTCGTAGACATCATCTTAATTATGTTAGAGGCGTGTACAATTAATTATTTTAGAGGCATGTACAAGCAACTTTTTATAGATACTGCACTCGCTGGTTGGTGACTATGCAAAAAAACAATTATACCTGCACTTTAGGCGCGTGAGTTCGATTAATTACTTGCTATCTTCTGTTAGGTATCTGGCCTTGACAACATAGAAAGCCAACTTTTGGCACTTTTATATTTTACCCTAATAATATAATGATTGCAGGCGTCCACTGTCTTGCCCATAGAGTAGGGATTAGGATAGAGTATTGACTCCATATTTTTGAATGTATACATTTTTCTTAACAAACCATATGTATTAGAATATTCTATAGACTATAATAATACACTTTTTTTGCTGCTAACTAGCCTTCCAGAAAAATTATGGTTGCAGACTACTATACTTACACCACTCTTATAAGTAGTATATTTATTTAATATGGAAAATTAGGTTTTTGTGAATAATTATCATTTAATTTAAACAGTTATTATATCTTACACCAATAAATATATTAAAACAGCAAATATTTTCTTTAAAAATTGTGATATTTTTAATAAGTGTTTTGGATTAGTTTAAAATGTTGATTTAAAACTAAGCAAAGTCTCTCTCTGGGTTTTTATAA
>JAYRBW010043137.1:0-11575 GCA_036023295.1 Invenusta paracnida
TATTATTCATTTTAATAACTTAATTGATCAAAAGATTGAATTTACTAGGTCAAATATTATGAATAATTAACAATTAGGTATATAAGACAGTTCCATTTGCCAAATGTTAGATATAGCATATTGTATTTTCCAACTGTCTGCTATTCTGTTTAATAACAAGATTGACACAATGGTTGTTATTTTTCATGTGATTGTCATATAATTGATTTATATTTTGAAGTCATAAATTTGATATTCACCAACCACAGGCTGCAATGAACAGTTGGAGGATACAATATGTTGTATCTAATGGTACAAACTATTGGAGAAAGAAACTGTCTTATATCTAATTGTTATTTATTTGTAATATTCAACCTAGTAAATTAAATCTTTTGATCAATTAAGTTATTAAAATGAATGATAATTATTATATTTTTAAGAATTATGTATAATCTAATCTTGTGGTTGTCATAATTAATTTATATTCTGAAGTCATAAACATGATATTTGCCATCTGTGAATACAATATGCTGTATCCAATAGTACATACTGTTTGCAAATGGTTCATACCATTGGATACAACATATTGTATCCTCCAACTGTTCATACCATTTGCAAACAGTATGAATTTGCTTAAGGTATGCAACATATGCATGACTATGTGGCTGTGCTATGACTATATTGAGAAGCTATAATCATTTTGAGATCTTCATGAACAATGTCAATAAAGGCAGTAATAAATTAACTTATTTGCCATAAATTATTCACCAAACTATAACCATGTCCAATATACTGACTATTATATAATACATTCATAATAATATAAAACTTTTTGAAACTATAAAAAAACATATATTTATATAATTATTTTTTATTAAAATGTGTAAGTAACTTTTTTAATAAAATGCTACTATTGAATTATACTTATAGAACCCCTATTTTATAATAAAAACTGAATATATTAAAAATATAATGAATTTATAGTTTTAATAATGATATATCACAATTAAACATCTTATAAGATCAACATTATATATTTCATTTAAGTTTTTAAATAGGAATATATGTCATTCAATACTAATAGTACTGCCAAATTAATTATTAATAAAAACTTTTTTTTTCTATAGCCATAAGCATATATCAACTTTATATTAAATATCAATAATAAGGCCACTAAATAATTAAGGTTAGTAAGATAAGGGCTTAAAGAATAGCTTAAAAAGTCATTATATTAAAAATATTAATTTAATAATATCATTATAATAATAAGGATTTTATATTGATAAATTAATTAAATAAATGATTTATTATTATAAAATCTAATCATCTGCTCTACATTACTAACCATATCATATGGTAATACTATAAAACATCTATAAATAATTATCTATTCTATTACAAAATATTTTATTTATTTTATAATATTACTATTATAATTATATAGAAATCATTAGGCTTAGCTCTAAATATGAGATCAATAAAGTAATATCTCACTTAAAATTTGTTATATAATTATACAGGGTGAGTCAAAAGTAACTTAACTTTTAAAAATATATTGATTTTCCCTTATTCTTAAATTCTATATTTTAAAAATAGTTTTTTGGTTTTTTCATCTTCAAGAAATAAGGTTTGATCTTCCATATTCTAAAAATAGGTTTTTGTTGGTTTTTCTATGTGTAATGATATATCAGTTTAATTTATATTTAATTTCCTATCCATTGTGGTAAGATGGCACAACAGCATTTACTGGACTGACCATAATCCATGTGAAACTATGTAAAAAGAACTTAATGTTCTGGGCATCACTGTTTGGGGTGCTATCAGTAGTGCTGGTCTCATTGGATCCTTCTACTTTGAAAGAACTGTGAATGGAGCTTTGTATTTGATTTGAGGATGCTGCAAGAGAAAATGTGGCCATTGGTTTCAAAAAGGGATGACATCAAACAATTATACTTCCAACAAGATGGTGCTCCACCACATTATTCTACTCAAGTTTGCAATTGGTTGCATGATCATTTCAACAACCACTGGATAAGATGTTGGGGACCTGTGGAGTGGCCAGCTAGATTACCCAACATGACACCTCCAGACTTTTTTCTCTGGGGTGTGTTAAAATGCTGTCTATGCACAAAAACTCAGGACAATTGCACAAATGAAGGAGTGTATAGAACTTGAATGGCAGAAAATGACTCCTGAAACTTGTAGAAAAGTTTGTTGCAGCATTGTACATCACTACAGAGACTGTGTGGGTGCCCAGGGTGATCAATTTGAACACTTATAGGAATTATGTTATGTCTATTCGTCAAATTTAGAATATTTAGACAGATGGGGTGGCCAACCAGTTCAAACAATGCTATAGATTTACAAAGATCAATTAAATGAATAACAACTTTCATATCTCAATTCAATATTGAGATTTTGCCAGTTGTCAAGGTAAAGATACAGTCAATAAGATTGGTGGTAGACTGAAACCAACAGCTAATGGAGGATCAATTATAAAAGATTGAATGTTATTTATAACTGTTGTTGGTGATAAAGTCAAAATGGTTCTCAAACATGTACCAGTGACAATAATCAAGGCATAAGGTGTGGTTCTGGGTGATACATTCAGAATAGTCAAATGCATTATGGGAACTCAAAAATTATGGATCATCTCAATTAAATGGTTATTTGAATATATAAGATTTTATTGATCATTGTAAAAATTACATATTATTCAACAATATGGATAGGCTACTGAATTTTATAAACAGTGACTATTACTGACACTTTTTATCTTATGTACACACACTTTGTTTACTTTAAATATCATAGGTATTTTCACACAAATTTGCTTGTATATATATATCCATCTTATGTCACATGTTTTAAATAAAACCATAAATATTTTCACATAAATTTTCTTATACATGTGTGTGTATGTAGCCATTTTTCAATATTTAATATAACTGAATTAATACATGAGCAACCTGTAAACATTAATGTTTTGATAGTGTTGCAAGCATTACAAACTGCTGTTGCAAGTGTTACATTGAAAAATATAAAATATAAATACATCCAAATTAATTATACTTATAACTTTCTTAATATTGAAAACATACTAGAAAATACTACTTTATATTATTATTTTTCTAGAATTGCAACTTATATATTTGATATTCATAATAACCAGATCATCAGTCTTTAAAAAATTCTAAAAGTAGTTCTGAGTGAACTATCATTTTATTAATTTTAGTATTCAATATTTTTCTTTTAATGTGCTAGACATTATGATATAAAAACACTTTATTGACTGATTTTCAATACTAGAATATTTAACAGTCAAAAATATAGATGAAGCAGCAGCTTTCTGACAGTTTACACATTTATTTTAGACTTTTCTTATATTACCAATGAAGTTATTTTTTCAAAAAATCGATTTATGTAGTCTGCTGCTCAAGACTACCAAAGTTATAGTTCTAACTAGGTCCAGAGAAAATATACCAAATATTTGTTTATTTATCAATAATATATATTAATTTGTTTCTGATTATAATTTTTTTATCTGAAAATTTTTATTTTTGAAAAATATTATTCTCTAATTATTTATTATATTTATTACTATTAGTGTAGAAACACATAAATAAATCATTTATAATTATATATCTGTATGAATGCAAGAGTGTAAACCATTAAAAAACCTCAAATCTATTTGCCCTACCAAAAAGCTACTTGCCCTGAACCTATAGTATTTAAAAGACAGTTAGTTTATAGTTACATGATAAAATTAATTAATTTAACTTGCTGATATCTTGTTTTCCCTACACCAAGTAGCTTAAAAAATGGCTTGCCATAAGGGTGAGTGCTTTTTAATAATCACTCGCCCTGAATACTGGCAAGTATTTACTTTTTATGCCAATAAATGTGACTAGTTATATTTTTATCTTCAATATAAAAATCAGTTATTTATACCTTTAAGGTCGCTTGTTTCATACATAGTAGTATTATACCTATTATATTTGATATAATGTAATTTTTTATTTTTATACAATTAAAAAAGTATTGCACATTGTTGAAATAAAAAATATATAGGGAGCCAAAATGCTACTAAACATATATTAATTAATTAATATTTATTACTAAATGAATATCTAACACAGTATTGTAAAGTATGTTTTGAATTTTCATATATTATTTTTATGAAGCACTGTAATTATAAAAAAAACAAATACAAAAAATAACAAGTTATACTACTTTTTAAGTGATTCTGAAAAAAATTATCTGTCAGCTAACAGGAGACACAATCTAGCTTGCAGAATATTATATTTAATTATTATATAAAAACATATAGTGGATACATATCAGTTGATTATTGGTAAACAATATGTTCATGAAGCAACAGAATGCATAGAATTGACCATTTCTTTTAAATAAAAATCATTAGAATTCAATAAACTATATACATATATATATATATATAAACTGTATATCTTAATATATAAGGGTTCCAAATTAATGAGTGCATGGTGGCCTGAGGTGGGTACATTTTGGCTTGGGGTAAACAATCACTCTACCCATCCAATTGGGCAGGTAGTTTTTGACAAAATGGTAATGGGGAATTATAAATATATTTTTGCTTATGATGGTAGTAAATTCGGTGCATCAAACTGTAATCACATTCTAGCCTTTAGTAAATATAATACTAAACAAGTTATTTTTGCTATTGGAAAAACTTTATTATTATTTAAGCTATACTTCTTTAAATTACATATCATTGTATCTCTAATTCGGGCGTGCATTTCTATAGTTTCTTCTTCCACTAGACTATCCCAAAATTTATTTATACTATAAGTAAATTTTGGGTTGGTGAAATTTTTTCTGGGGGGTGGGAAATTTCAAATACAAAGTGGGTGGGTGACTCTAAAAGTTAATTTCTTGATAATATGTTTCTGTACTTTACTTTTTTAGTAAAAGCTGTATAAATTTAAAAAAGTATTTCAAATATAATTAAATACTTTTATTGGAAATCATTTTCCATTATTTTACCTTTTACATGTCCAATGTAGACTGTGTTTGATCATATTTTAATAATCAAAACATTCAAGAATTCCGTAAGAGTATTCGATTTATCATATTTTGTCCTGTTATTGAATGTAACCTTATATAGGGGATATAATATATATGCCCAGCAGATATCAGTGCATTTGGTATAATATAATGCATCAAATTTTCATTAACTAACTGAATAATAGTATAGTATATATGTATATAACTTTTTGATGTTATCATTTCAAGTATAATGATTAACATTAAATAGTTAATAGTTGTAAAATATTTCTATTCAGTTGCACATTGTTAACTCAACAGGATAACTCTGTCAGCCTGACAATGTCATGTGCAGAAAATGTTACATCACATTGCTCTATTGTTCCCTTGGAAAAGGCTACAGAATTTCGTGTGTGAACTTTATATGTCAGTGGATTATAATCTGCCTCTAATATTACTTCAACATACAGAACTCAGTTCACCTTGTGATATTGAAGATTTAAAAGCCTCTAAATTAACTCTTACGACTTTGCTGAGCATTGTTTAAATTTAAACAATTTAAAACTTTAAATATAGACGCTCTCTTTTTTTACTGTACACGAATAAATAATGTACCATTGTGCAAACTCAACTGTTTTAGGTGTGATTGGGTGGAGATTCTAGAACCAAAATGTCACGAGAGGATGTACGTGAACCTTGTGACAGGCGAGTGTCGTTGGGAGCCACCTCCAGATGTAGCTGTGTGAGTTCATATTATTCATCTACATATATTGATTATTCTTTATCATTTACATGTATATGTATGTATTACCTTCTATGGATTTCATGTATACATTTTGTAATAAATGTGAAAGCTCCTGTAACATCCATATTGTAATAGGTTTTTTCATAACAATGACAAAATAAAATAAACACACTTAAATGCGTTTCGTGGGTTTTCTTCAGTAGTCCGATACCCCCAAATTGAATACATTAAGCCACAGTAGAGAAATATGTAAAGTATAAGCTATATTTAGTTTACATATATTTCATACAATCGGAATGTGAAATTTATGAAAAAGTTCAAATTATGCAATGCTTATTTCATAGTAGTTGTACTGTGTATACAAATTGCTTGTGAACACGGAGTGGTAGTTTGAACTGATTAATCTCCACTGCTTCGAGGATCAATGTTGTTGGATTACTCCTGCGCTTATACGAGTAGTAGGAGTAAATGATAGTCGAGTAAATGCTTTGTAAAAATTAACTATTGACCCGTTTCTTTTCAAGGAGCTATGAAATATACTCTTTTTAATATACATCCTAAAGCGTTCATATTTATTATAAAATTATTGGTAAGAATAATTTTATATTAATATCTAAACATTTTACTTTTAAATTATAAGTATAATTTTACGTAATAATGGATTAATGATTAATTTATAAATATCAATACGTGATATCCTTTTCAAATGCATTCCACTATATTACTATCATGAATTTCAATTAGACTATTATCTATACGATAAATTACTATTAGGTATAAATTTATGGTCTTTATATGCGAAAATATGAGAAAATCTCTAGTGCATGAAGTTGTTATTTTATGAAAAATATAATAAAAAAATAAAATATATATTTTTTATTATTAAAAGAAGTAGATTCTCAAATTATCCCTAATAGTACAGGTGTGGATGGTTATTGTTAACATTATTTATATGTATCCGTTAAAAGTATGTTTCGTATTTTTGTAAAAGAGTCATGTGACCTTGAAAGATAAATTTAGTGCAATGATTCATAAGGTATTTTTTACTATGAAGAAGAAGACTAGTGGTAGACTTTTAGAAAGGTTAAATTTGACAGAGAATGACGTTAATACCGAGAGAATAATTATGATTATGTAGAAGAAACGAAGGGTTTTCATTCCTGTGTATCTCATTCTTGTCTAGTGTACCTATTACCAAAATTTCTGCACAATTTCTCTTCTACAAATGCACTAGCTACACAATTATACATTATAGAAGAAAGGAGAACAGCTATAGTTAGTAATTGTTCCATTGGGATTGTTGTTAACTAAACATTTCTTTTTACTATTACGATATCGTTCCTATCCATATTTTGTGTTCTCCTTCGCAGTAAACGAATGGATAAGAATCGTTGGTGGGAACTCTACGATCCAAAAATGAACCGGTTCTACTACCACAACTCCCAGACCCAGCAGACGGTCTGGGACAAACCAGTTTCCGCTGACATAATTCCCCTCGCGAAGCTTCAGGTACTATCTTCTTTTTTCGTCCGCCTTTTTCCCCCTTTTTGTTAATCATTTCCTGTGCTTTAAGGGGCCGTTTTTCTTTAACTATTTTAGATGGGTCTTTATATGCTCCGCATCCTAACTAATTTGCGAAAATGTTAACGCAATTTGTAAAGAATCATACTTTATATATAAGTAAGACCGATATTGGGAAAACCTGCATTTTTACTTGTTTAAAACACTTACTTTACGTTTAAGCATTTCTTTTCGTGCAAAAGTATTATATTTTATTTTAAAAAATAGTGACTTAACGTTGTCTTAATATTCTGTAATATATTAGATGGATACATAAAAATCAATTATATTATTAGTAACTTGTCAAAACAATGTTGGCATTTATGTTATACCAATAATTACAATTTTAATAATTTCTTACAATTATAAATGATTAAAGTTGGTATTGTAATCTGCCTAATTGAATTGAACTAATTGCTTTTGAAGGATTTTTCCACTTGTTTCCAGTTTTTGTTGTTAGTTTAGTTTGCTACTAAGAATAGACTTCCGCTACACATGTTATTAAGTTTATTTGAACCTTTCTATCTTTTTAAGCATTAAATTACAATCTACTTTCCAGATTGTCGTTCACAGTATTCCTGTCATATTAAATAATAATATTAATTACTTATTTTACGTTATATTAATTACGATCGTGTATCTTGAAAGGCCTTGGTTTTAGTCTATTATAGGAATTAACAATCCGATAACCTTGATTTACACTATATATATATAGTAAAATAAGCTTAACATGTTGAATACAAAAGACACCATTCTTTCTACCATATAATTAATACTATTTAACTCCGCAATTCATCTTATTTAACGTTTCTCTATTTTTTACTGGGTTTTATAATTAAATATTCACACAGTATATTATACTACCTTTCGATAATCAGTAATAATAATTGTGGTTGGCTGTCTTGCCAAATAATTTTTGTTGTCTGCTATTGTAAATATTGCGTGTTATTGTAGTTAGTAAAAATATATGAAAGACATTATTTCTGAGATTCATGTCATAAATACTTAAATTACACTTATTGTATTCTCTCCCTTTTAAATTTTTGACAGACTAGCGTTGATATCTCCTTATTGCACAAGATAATTTCATAAAATAGACATAATAAAATATAATCTTCATTCTAAAACTATATTTAGAAATGGTTCATTATTTCATGTTATTAAACTTAAATAAATAATAAAACCACTATAATTTCGCTACATCTCTTTTAACGTTTTTCTTTGTTTTAATTTACCTAAAAAAATACTTTTCAATGTAGTATTTTGCGTTACTTACTGGTTATATATACAAAACTATAAGTCTAGATTAAGTATTCCAGTATAAGTAAAACGGCCTTTTCTCAGAAGGTAACTAAATAACACATATCTGTTAATCGCATTAAGGAAGATTTTTTCATTACTTTTGAAATAAAAAATAGTTTTTTTATACATACTAAAGGATCTGCATGTTGCCCTCTCTGTAATCGATAATTATCAATATATGTATATTTATTTGATTATTAGATCAATTCTGTTCAATTTGCTAGCAATAGTTTAGTTTTACTTTGTTCCTCGTGGCCTTACAGAGCAATCATTACTTATTCGTAATGCCCACATTTGTTGAATGTTTTATTTTAGCAACTTTAAATCGTAATGCCCACATTTGTTGAATGTTTTATTTTAGCAACTTTAAACGTCCTGAATAATATATATCATATACATCTATGTACATTTATAATTCATTTATTTACTATTACAACAAAGTATACCGTTTACTAGATGTACATATATACCCATTGATTTTATACTACATATATTACATATTACAACATGTTGTACTGTAATATGTTAAACACTGCAGAACATTTTTGTCGATATAATTTAAATAAATTTCTTATAAAACGATATATAACACGTTTTTTCACTGTGTGTATATTAAATGTCGTTGTAATTGTAAAATATATATTATTGTTCATTTTTTGTTGAACATTCATCTTTTTGTTTTTGAGGTCATTGTCTTCATTGGTAAACATTCATTCATAATGTTTAGGATAAATATGACCATTACATAATTTTTGTGTTTCTTTATATTATCTCATCAACTTCGACTAGTTCTGTATATTAACATAAATTATGCATCTGTTACGAAACAAGTAAAATTATCTTTAGACGTATATTTCGGAGCAAGGCCATATTTAACGTTTGTCACTGTATAGTTAAAATGAGCATTTGTATAGATATATACATTGCGTCGCAGGTAGCGATACAAAGCCACTGAGTTCAGCCTTAGGATCTTGGTCCTTCAGGTAGATTATCGTAGCCTGTCCACTTTGCGATAATAAGTGAACTCATGTGGAAACATCTTGACTGAGTCAGCAGTCTCTTTCTGTATTTCTTCTGGTTTCTTTCGTTTCTTCAAGTTGAAGATCGCTTGTATTTCTGCAAACTAAGGACCTACTGATAGCTCTAACTCGAGACTAATTAGTTTATAGGATCAGACTGATACGTTTGATTTGATGAGTTGTTTTAGTCTGCATGTGAAGGAGGAGATGTAAACAGGAGCCCCGGGATTTTTTGTTTTTGTTTAGAGTTCAGTTTGCTAAAGCGGTGAAGAAGACGATCATGTTTTCATTTTAATTGCTGATTTCATATCCAACATGCTATCTAGCCTAATATATACGTAAAACTATATACACAGACATGTAATATGAGGTAGACGACTCTCTCACTAGTTACTGGAAAGATACGGAGGAAGGCATCGTTGGCATTTTCTTGCGATGAACGTTGGAATTTAGTGGGAACTGAAATTCAAGTTAACTTAATGCCGTAGACCTCAGTTAGCCCACTCATTTGAAAGTTGCTTATGTTTATGATTTATCTTGTGAATATTATCCCATGAAGGAAAATAGAAGAGAGGGGTTGCGTCTACCATGAAATTTGATTCTCCATGTTTGCTTGCTTTCTGGACGATTACTAATTGCTACCAGGGGGATAGTGTACCCTTCGCATGGTACATCGTGTCTGTCGGCACAAGCAAACGAAGAAAGTGGTATATACTTATGTAGCGTAGTGCGGTGCAGTATACCAAGGGCTACTCATCAACACACAGCCAAGTCCAGCGAATCGGTTTGGTGTAATCACCACTACTAATTCGCAGCAGCGTGCCAATGTTGTTCTTCCTTGCTGTGTACGCGCACGAGTGTAGTTGAAAGGGGTTTCGGGCAGAACCAACCCGAAACCAATGAATCAACAGCTCGTTAGCTGTACCTACCTACATTTCAACCACCCACCGCCTTCTGTCCACTTTAATTTAACTGTCTGGCGCGGAAACATGATTAAATGCCTCTCGGCGTTGATGAATTCGGTGGATCTTTTCTAGATTACTAGATAGTTTTAGTCGTTGATATTCGCATCCGATTCGTAAAAAAGGAAATTCTTGTGTTTCTCATCGATTGTTGGAGTTGTATATTGTGTGTAAAGTTGATCACTGGCTACACAATTCCTTCGTCGTTCACCATGATGTTGCAGATGATGCAGGAGAACCACGGTTCATCTTCACGACTCGATCGGCAAATGAGCTACAGTACTCTTGATCGTCGTCATTTTGTTGGGAGTCGAACTCGACTGAACGCCTCGAGACCGTCTCTAGCGGATTATCACTACAGTTGGGTAAGAGGATACTTCGTGCACGTAGCTCGGAGATATTCGACTCACTTTATGGAGTTGTTTGTTTTTCTACCTTGAAGTTTGATATACCCGCTCGTTACCTTTTACTGCATGGATATTGATTCCCCTCGCCCCATTTGTTGTGAAAGGCATGCCAAACCTTCTTTTTGTTCCTTCACGAATATAATATTTGTTAATTTCATTATATTCATGGGGGCTGATAGTGATGTATATTTGCATTCTACGAATTATCTTGCATAACATGTAAATTTTGCTGTTTTTTTACTCGGTGGTTTTGAGGTTTGCGTTGCACAATCTTATTTTATCTCCGTATTTATAATATTCTTTTCATTGGGGTCGTCATATGTTACGAACCTTCAAGCCATATATATATTCATGGTGGGAAAATATTATTATTACTTTAATATTGCCAATGTGTTTCTGTCTCACGTTCTACTCCTGTAATTCTGTTTGGGTTGAATTTGTTATTCGACTGCGCATGTAATTGCAGCCTTTATAATAATATCTCCATTTTATTTTAATACGTTTCCTGTTTATGAAACAAGCTCAGCCTCCCCCCCCCCATGGCCCCCTATTCAACCAAATTACGTTGATTAATTT
>JAYRBW010043148.1:0-11574 GCA_036023295.1 Invenusta paracnida
AACATGGCAACTGAATTTGAAAATGTGCTACCTCGATGGGAGATGGTTGTACAACATGACAACGCACGGCCTCATGTGGCTCGAGATGTTACTGAATGGATCGAAACCCAACACATGTCATTGCTAAAGCAGCCTCCATACTCTCCGGACACAAATTTGATGGATCGGTTTTTATTTACAAACTATGAAGTGTTCAGAAGAGGACATGACTTTTACAATTCAAATGAAGTTCAGGAAATGTTCGTCAATACATGGATGCTATGCCGAACAAAAAGCTTCTGAAAGAACTTCAGAACTTGCTTCTTCCTTTACAAAGAGTAATTGATGCTAACGGCAATTATGTTCTATAGTTTCTATATCATCGTGTTTTGTAAATAATAACATTTAAATATAATTGTGCTGTTTATATATAAAAACGATTTCTTTGCGGACCCCTATAGTAATTTATGAAATTACTAAACTATAAAATATTTAAGAATAAAAAAATATTATTCAAATGTTTATTTAGATTTTTTAATCATCTCAATAAAAGCATAAAAATTTAAAAAGGTAAAATATATTACAACTTACCAGATCGTTTAGTGTTAAATACAATGAAAACGGAAGCAAACGAAATTCTGAATAAAAGAAAGCTGTAACAGTATGTGGAATAAGTAAAAACGCGTTAAGTAAAAGCTTTCCCAAAAGTTTTCGATACAAAATATTGCACGAAAATCTCAAAGCTTATTGGTCGACATCTATCAACCAAGTGATAAAGAGCAAGCGTCCAGAAAAGCAATGCTTTCCATTGGCTTAGAAAAACTATGATTTCGAGTTATTTCTGTACTTGAATTTATATTATATACTCAGCTAAAACAGCCCGATAAAGTCGAATGAAATGTTTAGTTACATATTATACAGATTATCCATTCCTAATAGATTTCCAAATATTACTTACAAAAGTAATATATATTTATCATCTAAAATATAAACTGCCAATTTGTCGGAGTTTATAAAAAATTGATGATGTTATAATCATTTTTTACATTTAAATTTAGGTTGTTTCAATTGAAATAGAAATTTACATGTTCATTTTCCTATTTAAATAACATTACATGATATCACGCACCATTTGTGCCATGGTATACTTTAATAGAGTTTAAAAAATATCTACAAGCTAAATCAATGAATATGTACTAAGCTGTAGGTGTTGCCAGAAGATTGGCGAAATTCTACGTAACTTTTCCGGCGCTTGTGGGAACAAGGATAAAAATACAAAGGTATTGTATTTCATTTTTCGGAAATGACATAAAAACGACACGTGCAATCGTCCAAAATAGTATTTTATAGTATTTATTCGGAGTATTTCTGCACTTACGAATCTTTAATTTGGTATTATTTGGATAATATTACATTAAGCATTACAACTTCATTCTGAATGTTTATCCCAATTCTAAAAACGCGTAAACAAATTTCCTGCCCTTTCACTGATTGTATATGGTTTTGGAAAAGGTTTTTATCATAATAATCAAATGCCACTAGATAAGCTTCAGGATGATGATATCCATTTATGACGCGTAATATTTTGGAAGTGAAATAACTGGCGTAATTTTTTCGTTTTTCCACTTTTAAATAAACGCTAATTAGGTAATAAATAAGAAATATAACGCTGCAGATATTTATTATGCATTTCTTTCAGTTTCAGCATCTATTTTGTTAATTATCGTAAAAAATTACGAATGTACTATTTTAACCTTTATAAATAAAACTACACGTGAACTTAGCGAGGTTTTTATAAATACTTTAATAAAATATCATTGCATGGAATTATTTAAGTTGAATTATTTTATACAAAGGATACTGCTTTTGTAAAAGCAGCAATAGTTATGTACCTTATGTAAATTTAGCCATTCATTCATAATAATATACCTACATGTATATCCATGTTTGTATGACTTAGGGACAGTTTGTATTGCAACCTCATTCATATTAATGTAGAATTTGCTTGGGTTATGTTCCATATGCATTAATACTTTTTAATAGATTGTTATTTAATTGTACTTGCTTTTATAATTGCTAATAACTATTGCTCTAATTATAATTGCTTTTATTATTTTACAGCTTGAGTAATTATTCCATTAGCTATTTTATAAGCTTGACAGTTTAAAACCTATGGATAATACAGCATTGTTTATAAAAAATGTAATAAATTATTAATATTACATACTCATTGAAAATAAAATAGCAGGTCTCTGTCCTATATATAATACATACTACTAAGAAGTGTAAATTTTACATGAAGTTTTTTTGTAATGTACTTCTTTAAAATTTACTATAAAGTTGTTTTAAATATATATTATAACCAATTAATAATCAATACCGTTTACACTTCATAAGCTTGATGACATAGCTTGTATGTGTAAACCAGTTAAATATTGCTTATTATTGGTTAAGTTTCATTAATTTCAAATTTAATTTATATTTGTATTGATTAATTTTCATACATTTCATTGTTATTTACTTCCCACAATGAAACTGGATACAGTATTCTTGTTATAGCAATATATTTATTTGTAATTATTATTTGACTATGTGGGTACTATTGCCTTTAAATGTAGTAATACATGTAGCTACATATATTTCTGTAAATATCGTATTATTTATTTCAATTTTTTTAATTTTTTAATTTATATTACGCTTTTTATTACATTATAACACATAGGTGCATATTTTACTATACACCTGTACATACATTACTGTATGTTAATAAATTTGCTTACTACACATTTCTTATTATTGAAATTGAATAAATTATGTGTATCCTTCATTTTTAACATAAGAAATGTTATTTTTACACATTGAAGGACTTTGAAAAACTATACATCCAATTCTTCGTCGAAACAATCGTCTCAACGATGTCGCGGCGCCCAGCGTCCAACAGCACAAAGCTACTGATCTGGCGAATGCTTTTGTATTGCGCACATTTAAATTAGTTTTTGTAGATATGTTGGCGACATTTAAGTGATATTACACTTTATATATATATATATATATGTATAATATACAGGGTGCCCAATAGTCACGCACCATAATAAATTCCACTTTAACATTAATGTCAAGGTAAATCGATTATTAACGATTGCCCGAGGTTTGTTAGTTAGTTAGTTAGTTAGTTAGTTAGTTGTAGTTACTTTTGAACAAACTTTAACATTTATTTTAAGGTATATAAACATTTGCACTTAATTATTTTATAGTACAATATTTATTTAATAATACTTTTCAATTTATAAAATTTCTTATGGTGTGTGACTTATCGGACACCCTGTATATATTGCTTTGTATGTTTATTATTATTTTAGGAAAAACGGACGAAATATTTTTGAAAAAATAGACAACATATATGAAAAATATTTACGGATAATCATTTATTATTACATGACTAGCTTATATATGACAGATTTACACTATAATATTATTATAGTCATGGTTTATAGTGAGCTACACTTTTATTTCAACAAATATCAATTAGTGGCATACCTACTATAAATGAGACATTTTCACTCATAATATTTTGTGTCTCGTTCCACCCTACAGTTGCGCAATATATTCACCGTGACCATCTACAGAACAATTTTTTACATCTATTTTAAAATAAGAATTAAACTTGCTTATCATTTTTTAAGTATATACTTTTATATTTCAATAATACATGGGTACTCTCTGCAGAAAGCCCATACCGTAATAGCTGCATGGTTGCGCAACTGCGTTCCATGCGATATAATTCATTCCCCACCTAATCGCAATTTATGAGCCGATATTATATTTATGTTGCCTCACTATTACGAAAGGGAAGAACTAACTGGAAATCATTTAGACTATGCATGTTTGGTACACATTTTGAGGTAGGTTTATGTAGCGTGCTTGTGGGTGCACTTGGATCTAAATACATATATTAAATTTCAGATACAAGTAAAGAAAGTGGGATGTAAATCAAAAATGAAGTCGATTATTTGTATAATTGATATAAATACTTTTGATATAAAGATATAAACATTTTGAAAGTGACATGTATAAAATAATTTAAAAAAAATTTGCGTTGTTTAGATTAAAAAAAATATCCTTTTTTTAATGTTCGCTAACTGCTGGATCAGCAATTGTCATTTTGAACTTCCATTGTATTATATTAATTTATATAAACAGGACAAATCGACTAATAACTTATAAAACTATCATAATGATTTCATAAAAAAATATACATATATATAAATGATAAATTGGTGTGCACTGTTTATCAGAAAAAGAGCTGTTAAATTTGTTAATTATATTAGTTAATCATTGAACAATATATCTAATTTTCATAGGAATGCACGCACGTAAGATAATAAAAATTAGTTGGAAATAAATAAATAATACAAATTTTAAGTAGGTAATATCAGAGTTTCTTTTGTATTTTAGTTAATTACGCACGTGACAGCAACTAAAAATTATAAAATAATTTGTTTATAGGAGTAATTATCTAATTTATAATTTGAGATATTGGTAGAGGTTGTACGAAACAAGATTTGTACACCTGGGCTAGAAACATCACGTTTACTGTTATATATAATCGTAATTAATTAATTAATAATTATATATATAAATCGTATACTATTTCTAATAATTAGCAACTTGAAATAGTGTTTTTTATTTACTAATTACAGAAAACAGTGTAACACACGCGTTCTGCAGTCGCTTACATGTATATACATAATATGTAGTTATATTGTTATATAGGAGAATAATACCAAAGCTTTTCAGTCAGTACATACAACATATATAGCAGCAGCACTGTCCACCTTTAGAAACCCAGTTACTCATGAAGCCGTTGCATGGGAGGGTAAATTTTATACAATTATTCTTTAAGTTTGTTTAATTTTAATCTTTTAATTACCCACCTTTGTCCAGTAATAAAATAAGTCATGTATTACACGAAACATTTTAAGATTAAATGCTGGAATTCTAAATGGGACTTTTTGCGCGGATGTCTAGTTTGCTACGGTTAGCTGCAATATATAGTTTGATATATGTACAACATGCATTATTGCATAATACTTAGAATATACACCAACTTTAATAATGTATTTTATAAGAAACACACATATGTATACAAATAAATAAATAAAGACAGTCAATAAATACAGGTAACACAATATAATATAATACTACATCTTATTATGTAATACTATATCTTATTATAAATGCGAAATATATGACACATGTTACTATTAATACAGAAATAGAAATATTCAAATAAACGTTAACTAAACGATATATGGACATTTATATGTATCAATAACATATTTTACAAATGTAATGAATGCAATAAAAATGAAACGGTTACACATATAATTTATATATAATTACTCATTATACATGTCGAGAAAGTAGTATTTATCATTCAGTATTTTATGAGTATTAATATACATATATTGCAGTAAATATTTGTTAATTTAATAGTAAATACAATGTTCAATAAACAATATTCGTGTATATGCATAATTTGAAGAGTATTAACTGATAAGAACTGAAATCTGCATTATTAACAGATGTGAAAGATTTTTAGAAACAAAATATTTAGTGCTCTATTCTACAAAATAAATCAACGATTTGACCAGCTATTAAAGTTTATCATTTCAAAGGATACCTCATATAAGGTCCCATTATGAATGTATAGGTTCTAGAAGGGAATAGCATCACGTTTGACAGCCACACAATCGTAGTAGTGACTGGTTTTCCTATTAGACTGCCTAAAAAATAAGTATTAACATTGAAATAATCAATGAATATGGAATATATTGTATCCTGAAACAACTGTCTCATTTGTTATTATTAAAATAAAGTCACAATGGATGAGAATATACGCATGTATTAAATATGAATGAATAAAACAGGTTTCACAGGAATAAATGATGTTACATATTTCCCAATGTTTGTATAACATTGGGAAATATATATGCGACAGATAGCCACATCTTTCACAATGGCTATGAATTATAATGTATACCTAAAAGACTACACTACAATATCTGTAGATAATTGTAAGAGTTATGGTTATTATGTGACATTGTGTACGTATATTATAATAATTGTGAATGTATTATGATGAAATGTTTTTATAAATTTAATTTATAATATATAAGTCATAAATTTCGAGAACCCTATAAACTCATTAGTTAATAACGTTAGTTGATACGTTATGCAACATATACCTAGATAAACAGAAAATGTAAGCCTCAATATATTTAAATTAATGTAAGTGTATCTAATACTGAATTTAAAGTGAGATATTTAGAATCTGAACACGAATTTTGGGTCCCACGTTTCCAACCCTGTTAAACGATTTCCAAATATTTTATGGTACAATTGAACTCCAAAACTATTATAGGCCTTTGAAATTGTCAACATATATTTCATATTCTGTAGAGTATCGCTAAATAATCATTATTACACATTTCAAGTCAGTCTGATTTCACTTAAACCATTTTTAAACAAAATTTGAAATAATGGCATGTAGGTACCGGAACACATATAGAGTCATATATTTGAATCATATTGATGGAACTAGCTTCCATGCATATTTATAGGTGTCTGTAAAAAATTTTGAACTTAGGGGTGATCTTACAGAAGAATTGTATACATTTTTCTGCAAAAAGAAGACGTAGAGATATATTCATAATTTGAGAAATTATGAATAAAGAAACATGTTAAGCATATTTATAGTAGTACTTGTTTATAATTACACCTCAATCGCTTGAAAAATAAGCCCTCGACAGTCATGTTCAATTTATAAATGTGTATACATTTTACAGCTCAGCAGATATAACAACATTTATATACAAGTATTTCCCATATAGTGTATTCTATCAATTAATCTTAATAATTGATAAATTAATGCAACAATAACCATGGAAATAGCTAAAAAACATATTTTTGGGTCTACGCAGATACAAAAAAAAGAGAAATGGTTCAGCGGTCAGTTTCATTTTGAAGATTTCCTTATATTGTACATGTGGTGATTCTAAAAAGGTGAAACAACTATTTTGGTTATACCGTGCACTGTGCACGAACAGTGGGGCGTTTTACCTTTAAAGACTGGGTTTATTACTGTTAAACAAATTTATGCACAATCGGCATTTGTTCATACACTTCTCTATTTAAACTGAAAATGAATTATTGTTCCTATATTGTACCTACATAAAAGGAAGCCCTTCTATATCAGATATAGAAGTCATTAAATGTAGTGATATATGAATCATTTAACTGTTTTCATATGAATTTATTTTAATAAACTATTTTAACACTATTTTCGTTAATGCATAAATTTTACTATATGAAGTGAAAACAAACATTTACCAATAATTCTCACTTTGACGCGTGAATTTTATATGGAAAGTAAATTTTAAATTGACGCATATATAGACGCTTAAAATAAAATATAATACCTCATTACTAGAATTGTTATATTGAAGTAATTCAATGTGTTTCAACCTGCCACAGTCTCCCCTACTGGATCAAATATCTACAGTATACAATGAAATATGTTGATCAATAATGTATGTTTGTATCTATAATAATTTATCAAAACATGTATTTCGTAAGGTATCAAAATTTTAAAATTGAAATTGTGATCAAAGTTACAAATATATCTCTTTCGAATTTTCAGACGAAATAAAGCACGGTTAAATATAATATAAATAACGAAAAACATATTGTTATTTCATTTTGTTTGTTAAATATAAACCAAAAAATGAAAAACACCCCGTTTGGCGGAATTGACCATACCTACAAACTGTACGCAGCATAGAGTATATAGTACAGAAATGACTCTGCCCATAGAGTAATTATAGAAAGAGTGTTCACTCTTATTAATTCTGCATACAGTTCAATACTACTATTTACTCCACTGGAAAGCTTATGCTTTAAAAACTGAGTGAAATGAAATCGTGTATGCAGTAAAACAGTTATACAGGCATTAAACTATTTATTAAAGACGACTTAAGCATGTTAAAATTGTATGAATATACATATATTTGTTGTTAAAAATAATTTTATCAAAATATCTAATACTGCATTTTTACCATACCCAAACACATCACATTTATTAAAAGAAAACTATTTTTTTATTCACAAAAATTTACGGCGCGATGTATATGAAATCGGTAAGAGTTAACACTCTTAGTAAAATCATGACAGGATGATTTATACCTAAACTATATTAAAAATTAATTATCAAGACTAACCATTTTAACATGTTAAAATAACCTATAAAATATTTTTATGTAAAAGTTTTATACCACATTTACTATTTCAAAAATTAATTTACGAACTGAACGGTAATAAGGTAGTATTATTTAACTGAATGAAAATTGTTTAGTGACTAACTAAAACATAGTAATAATGCTTATCAGTGACAACAAGAACAACTAGTATATAGTACTAAGTATAAGTTAATACCTACCTACATTAATTAATAAATACATATATAAAGTAGTGAAGCAGTTGTATGCATAACATGAATTAACTTTAATTATATTTAGAATGTTTCATTTCAGTCTTCTTTGTATACATTTACGATTTATAAAACGATTGGTAAATAAATAAAAATTGTAAAAAATAAAAAACCGCTTATCATGGACTCCGGAAGTGTTACAAGGAAGTTATTGGCACGGTGAACATTGGGTCAATCTTACTATAATTCCTCCAACAATTTATAAAATCAGATTGTATCACTGTTATAAACCCCTCTTATACAAAGCATTTTAACCTTTTAACGACGTATTGCAATCTCGAAAAGTTCACTTGCCAAACGGCTATATAAAATTTGAAATCGAATTTTGTAAGTTAGTGTACTTTTATTGACTATTAATATTTAGTAGCATCCTGCATTCCTAATGCATACGTAGTCTAAGTTGGTGTGTCCATATAGCATGCAGATATGATAATAATATATTATACAGTAGATATATGGAATATAATAAGCTTATTTAGCAAAACACTGCGTGCGCAAACATATCTAATGTAAAATTATACAATAAAAGCTGCGCGCAACATTTATGTACTTGTATAATTAGCTGAACGCCTTATGTGCAATAGTTAATTTATATTTATTTTATAAGCTGAACACTATAAGCAATGTATAAATAATTATTTCCCAGACTTGATAGTTATCATAGTTATGTTATTCGACATCTAGTACAAATCTATGACAATTATTTTGTAAATAAAATAACAAATTTGATGAACATAACTTTTTTTTGGCAATTTTTACGACCTTTAGATGAGCACATAATTATACGAATTATGAGTTTATTTCTTGAATTACGTTATATATCCTGAATATTACTTCTTGAAATATAGGAACCTTATCATATAGGTATATAACGTTTTATGTAGTGTCAGTTACTAAGTGTAATAATAATACTTTGTCACTATTCCGCTGTCTCTGTTTTCTGTCTTTTCGGTAACCATACTCCCAATACCATGTAAAATAATTTATAAAAGGAAGAACTCTCAGAAAATTAGAGTGAAGTAAACCAGTCCTACCATGTACCTGGTAGTTACCCTCTAGTTGAATGTGTAACATGCTCAGTTTATTGACTATCGTATTGAAAAGAGAGCACAGAAGAGAAGACTAATTTTGACAGCGACAGACCACCAGTAAATGTAAAGAAATAGGTTATACATATAACGCGTATAGATATATAGGTTACTATAATAAGCTAACATATTACAAAAATGTGGAAACACAGTGCATCATTCTATTCGATGTCTGTTTCTTTTCTTTTCAATATTCTCGTACTTATAACATTCCCATAACAGTGACAGGCATTATGTATAGGCTATTTATAAGAACAGAGAAACAGTTTAGAGAGAACAGTGCAACATAATTATAAGGCTGGTTGTCACATTGACAGACGATTGGGAAATTATAGAAAAATGGATAGTTTATAAGTTAATATCACTGAAAGGAACAAATTAACCAAAATTTAAGTAATAACATATTTATATATAACATACTCGTTGTTGTCTTTGAAAGTAATATAATGGGATGATATATTTACAAAATATGAAAATGTTAGAAATATGCAATGTATATACAATGCCAGTTATAATGTAGATACATTGTATGTATGCATATAATAGGAAGATATAATGTTATGTTCACATGTGATGAAACGCTCGGAAACATTCGATGCACAATGAGGGAGTGCGAAGGCATGCTGGTCACAGATGGGGTGTCCACCTTTGGTGGCCATTGTCATTGCAGTGCTTGCATTTTCGGCGTGGTCTTTGGGCATTTGGCGGTAGGAAGGGATTTGCTGAGGCAAGTGGACAGGACCAGGGACTGGGTTGTGTTGAGGTGGAGAACTGCTTTGATATAGGCCTCTTCAAAATTGAGGAAGCTGCTGTCCATATCCTTGATTCTCCTATAGAAAATAAATATTTATATAATAATAACTTATTTGAAATATCATAAATGTATACATACGAGTATGTCCATGTATGCGCCTGAGATATAAAATTATTTGTAATAAGGACTAATAACCCACACATTCAAATTATAAAGCTTAAACATATTTCTATCTACTTATGTGTACATGTTGCTCTAATGTTATAGAAAATAATTTATAAGACACGATACCTTATTACTTTTCTATCATAAATATAATAATAGTAATATGGAAAATTGTGACAGTATCTTAGTATCTATAGCATATATTTCGTTATATATATATATAAGCAAAGTAAAATATACAGGAATAATTCATAGTATTGTGAAACGCGTTTGCTTCAAGATTAATTTTATAAAATAATTCATATTATTTATAAGAAAGGCTCTTATCTATAAAAAATAGGAAAATGGCATACATGAATAGGAACCAAGCATTGATCACATTCAGCATTGATCTCTTCCTGTATATAGCTCGAAATCCACCAGATACCCCTTGGAATCACAGAGGCACAATAACTTGATTCCGAAACGTGCACGCTTTGTCGGAATGTATTGTCGGAAGCTTAGATGACCCTTATGACAAAGAAGAGCTTCATCCACAACAACTTCTCTGAAAAAAAGTTTGTATAATTATTTCATTATTCATTGTCAAATTGTTCATATATATAAATGGGAAATACATACATTATATACATAATATAGTATAGGCATAGATTTTGAATATACATATAGTACATTTTATAATAAAATATAAATAGTGAGCATATGTACGATTGATAAACGTAAATAAATAACTTGTATAATGTACAATTGTGTGTTTATACATATATGTATATTTATATGTGACTCAAGGTGTAATATACACAGGATCTCAAATCGCAAACCTTGAGATGCCCGTCGGGAAAAGGTTAAGTAAAAATCCAACGCCTGTTAAATTATATTATTGAAATTGTAGGTTTACTTATTAGTGGGGCAGATATGTGACAAAATTGTGGCTTTTGTGGTAAAAGCACCAAAATCGGCATGGTTGATGTTAAGAAGGTACTAAACGATTCCAGACGTAGTGCCAAGCTAAATTTTTCCCCTGGGGCCCACAAAGCGAA
>JAYRBW010043159.1:0-11574 GCA_036023295.1 Invenusta paracnida
CAACTATCCTATATTACCTACTACATAGTTCGCTTAGCTTTACTAGCTAACGACCTATTGCCATAGGTCTAGATATGCAGGTCTAGGTAAATAGGCGAAATAATAGAAATATATGTACATAGCATTTACTCACACAATCTAATGCACATTCTTTATAACTCTTAAAAGAAATTTAAAATACTCTGTACTATTATCTTATCGTGATACGTCCATTCCTCTAGGTTTTGGCTATGTGCTTCATCCGAAAGGCCTTAGAATGGATCTTCTCTCCACATGAGCTTAAGTGGCTGGACGACATTATTCCTGAATCCAAGAAACGCGAAAAGGAAGATGCGGTAGGTTTTGACTTTGTTCGAAACGCACGATGCTGCCATAAAAAGTTAATATTCATTCACTAAAAAGTTACTTTTTATAGTATTTAAAACTTTTATTAGTATTGTTTCATGCAATGTACCAATACACAGAATTACGGTTTTTAATAACTTTATATGTTTATTCAACTGAAAATAAATTTCGAGTGTAAATTTTGCATAGATTTTGCAAATACATATAAGGAATATCAATTCTGACTATTACATTTTCTATATATAGCAAAAATTGTACGATATTCAATAAATTTAATAAAATTCCCTGATTACCTATTTACAAAATAAATATTAAGACGTAGTATTTTTTAGTCTCAATGTTTTTATTCAGCCTTGTATTATATTATAAAGAATTAGTAACAACCTGTATATGTATCTACAATAAATCTGTATATGGGTTTAAACACTTATTTTCAAGTCTGTTTACACTTATACATGTCATTTAGCCGTTTTATATAATTATAATAAATAATTATAATTTATAATAATTATGAGCGCATCAATATAAATATGATATATATATATAGAATTATATTATGTGCTAAATAAATATCTATAATATTTAAGGTTTTCCAACATTTTTATGTTTTTTATACATATGTGTGTATGCGTTATTTTCGCAATATACATATACATATGTACATATATGGCACAAATAAGCTATCAGTACTCTCAGAATTGGTTACTCAAATTGCTAGCTATTTAATTTTTCGGTTGCACAAAATGTCACAAAGGCATAATATATAACTAGACCGAGTGTACAATGAATGTATACTGAGATGACTGAAGTTTAAATTCGTTATACGAGTATATATACATATATTTTTATATATATATATTCCTTGTATATAAGTATTTTGTCGGAGGGGATGGGGTTTGGGTACAATATGACTTAAATTAGAACACAATTAAGTGACTAGTTGATATCTTTTTACAAAATATTTAAAGTATAGTATCAAAACTGCATCGCTGTTTAACCGCAAATGTCGTTCACATATTTTTATGAAACTATGACGTATATATTTTTTATTTGCATAAGGACATTATACCGGGTCATTAATGTATCTTTCATTTGTTAAAATTAAATATATTTGTTAAATATCCACAAATATTATTATAAACTATTTCAATGTTTAGTTTATATTGATAAATAATAATATTAAATGTACATTTTAGTAATCACTACTTTATATTTATAAATTAGCAAAATGTATGTATCGCAATTTATTTTTTATCTTACTGCTTATCCAATATAAACCTTTGGATTCATTCCTTCCAATGGTATCATAACCGCGAATTGCGAAATGACGTTAGATTTATTTACTATTTTCTGTTCGTTTTAAAATTTTATATTTTTGCAAAGCAAGGTTTCTAAATGCTTTTGAGTTGCAAAGTAGATGTATGATGTAACGTAACTTGGCTCACAGATAAAATGGTCATATTTACTACGGCATAAGCACAAACAAATGTAACTTTTTAAAGCTATCATACTAAGTAACAATTGTTATAATAAGCTGTTAGCTCTATAATGAATTCTAATTCATGACACTGTTACACTTAATAAAAAACCAGCCTAAACATCAGTCAAATTTTATGTAAAATATTTGTTGCGTTACTCCGATTTTTCACTCGCTAATACTGTGTTAAATTAGTCTATTCTTATCTAATACTAGTATTGCGTATTTAGAAATATTGCACATAGTGTCAATGAATACATGGAGAAGGTATAAAAAAGTGCATTTAGTTAGACTTAGCCATGGACTTCTTAACAATAGCTATAAGTTGCTATATCTAGATGTCTATGACTTAGCTCATAACATGTATCATACTTTAACAAAATCATTAAAGTTTGTGGTTGGTGCGCTTTTGCACTAACAGTTTTTCTTACGTAAGTTATACTGTGCTCTTTGACTTCAGGGTGGTGAGTGTATAAGTTAGTGGTCTTCATTTTGTTTAATAGCACTGAATAGCCTGGTATCTTGTTTTGCAACCATGGAAAAGAAAGAACAAATTATCATACTAATTCACTGTGCCTGATTATATGTATTGAAATCACGAAACATGTCGCTATTCAACAATATTCTGTTTTTTTCTTTTATTTATGTGGTTTTGTAAAACTGAGTCAATTGATAATGGAAAAGAGTATTTCGATGCTACAGTAATGCCATTTATTTGTCTTACGATAAACTTCTCTTCTCCAATCCGTTTTAGTCAGCTTCTAATCGTGAAGCTCCAAAAGACAGAAAATGCATAGAGAATTTTTTGAATAAGACAATTTTATAAACTAACTTGATGTCATTATCCATAAGTCCCGTGGAAGCGTAATCTCTTTAGACTAAAGATTTTAAAGAGGAAGTTTATATGCTACGTAACTTTGAGTTTTAGTTTAAGGTATCCCCTAGATATATTTCATCCATTCTTTATGAATAAAACAGCTGGAGAAAATATTACATCATCAAAATTAATTCTATTCCCCTCGGAGACTGCTTCAGTATTAGTGATTTAGGGACTTTGAAAAAACACTTTAAATGGAATTGAAATTAAGCAATCCAACGCCGTCAACGCATACACCTGTGTCAGTGTAATAGCATTAACAAATATACTATATTTAGTATAATAAAATATTTGGTGTACCTTTTCAGATTTATGTTAAAGACAGCTGAGATACGTACACGTACAAATACACATACATACATTACGATATTTTTTAAGCTGTGTTAAACAATTATTTTGAATTTACATAAATAGGTTAATTATTATTATATGCTAGTTAATTTGACTAAAATAATTACATTATATACTAGATGGACATTTAAAGATATGTGTTCAGTTTATTTTTTAGATGATTATTAATCTGTAATCTACGTGGGCCGTGTACACCGAATGATATTGCTAATATACCTTTTCATCTTCAATTTGAGCATAACTAAGTTCAATTTGGTAAAAGTAATCAAAATTAGTCAAAGTAAGAGCATTTTAGTCATACAAAAGTAACTAAAATTTGGTCAGCATGAAAGTAACATCAATCTAGTCAGATATAAATCAAGCACAAATTAGTTATTAGAAGTAAGCACAAATTCGTCAAAGTAACTTCAGAAGATCAATGACCCTTATAAAGTGAATTCAATTTAGTCGATGTAAGCTCACTATGGTCTGAGATCTTTGTTCATTTAGGTATCGACCTATATATATACTCGTGAATTCATGATTAAATCAGCCAACTGCATATTTCTCCGATTTTATCGTCATCGCCATCATGCCACGAGGTCCTTGTAAAGCGATAGAAAATGTTTACCACAAACGATTAGTAAATGCTTTTGTAGAAAACCGCGTCTATCAAGCTTCGAGATTTTGGCATCGCTCGGCAGACAGCTCGCAATATTAGTGTCAACTTCACCACGAACAGACGTGTGGTTCGGTAGCCCAGAGGAGGGGCACGGAGTCAAAATATTGATACTGATAGGGTAAATTACCTGGTGGCCAAGATCGAAGTGAAAACAGCGTCTACGCTCAAGGAGCTGCAGGCTTGGGTTGGCTTGGAAGCCCCCGGATATACGCGGCCACCACCACGGGGTCCTCCACCAGGACTGAGAGAGGCGGCCCTCCCACCGAACGCGGTGAGTAGTTTGGGCAGTGCAGAGCTGGAGCTAATGCTCCAAGGTCTCCGGGGCGTCCCTGCAGGAGGGACAAGTCGGGTCAACACCGGGATCCATGACGGCCCTGTAGGCGGCCAAAAGCATTAGCATAGAGTGGCCACTACGTCGTGGGAGTGCCACAGGTTTCGGAGGGCGAGCGTAGACCAGCTTGATGCGCTCGTGACTGGGCGGTGGGTTCCTGATCTTTCTTTTAATAAGCGCCTTGGCCGCATCGTAGGATACGGCCTTGTTGACTAGCTCCCCGTGACGCCCGCGGCTTCCTTGGCTGCCAGGTTTTTTTCCCCTGGCTGACATAGGTCACAGAAGGTTTCTGATCTCGCTGATGAAGTTGGCGATATCTTTAATTTTCAGATATTTCATATTTTCCCAGCCACCTACTTTCCCCGCATCTCAGTTGGGAAATGAGAGCATGCTTCTTTCTGTTGATATGATCCCTGGCCTTCAAATTTGTTCTCTTAGCCCCGGCGATAGAGACTCTAAAGGTTTGCCTGTCAGTGTTCTCTGGCAGCAACTCTTCTTTTAATAGCAGAGACGATCGCTTCAAATCCCACTGTACCATTTTCAGAGTTGCACCTGTCAAAAGCGGAGTTGGCTGCGGTGTCCACATCCTCATTCCTCCTCACGCCGCAGTGTGCTGCAACAAATTGGATGGTGATAGGTATCTCAATCCTCATCAGGGTGGTCCAGATGTTGGATGGAAGTCTCGACGATCTTTTAAGGGGGCCGGATTGGAGTAACCTAATTGTAGATTGCGAGTCGGTACATATGAGCAAGGTGTTGGCCCGTTTGCGGTCAATGAGGTCCTCATCCAATAATTTGGTGAGGCCTGCCAGAAGGGCTGTCATCTCGGCCCTGCAGGAAGATGCCTGAAGCCCGGCTTCTCGTCAGTCTGGCAAATGGGAATGTTGATGTTAGCTTTAAAGATGAGGGCTGCCCCTGCCCCAATTTCATTTTTGACTGAGCCATTTGTCCACATCTCAAGATCGTGTGGACACCTGGCTTGCAAAGTTCTGATGGTAACATCCTTCCTTCTGCTGTCGTTGTTAGCCGTCTTGTCCCTTTTGACTGATTCGAGCATCTCCGGGAACAATTTGATGTTCTTCAGCTTGTCGCATTCCCATGGACTAAACGGGAGGTGGGTGATGCATTCTTCTCTGTTCTTGGTGGCTTCGACTAAACCGGTGTATTGCATGACTTTCTTGGGGATGATCCTCCAGTTTCTTCTTCTCTGGGATGTCATGAGCCATTGCGTACAACGCATCGTTCACTGGCATCCTAGCCATCCTCTCCAGACGTTTTGTGGTGTTGATCTCAATCCTTTTACTAATAGGGATGAGGTTAACTTCAACAAGTAGCGACTCAATGTTAGTGGTATTGACGCAGCCCGTAATAACTCTAGCCGCCGAGTTTGAACCACTTCCAGTTTCTCTATGTTAGTGTTCGAGATGTGCCCCAAATATCGGATCCATATTCTATGACACTCCTGATGTAACCCAGGTAGAAGGCTCGAAGAAGGGTGGGAGCGCATCCCCATTCGGTGTTAGCAAGGGCTTTGAGTTGGATCATTCTTCTACTCGTTTCTTGCTTAATTTTCTAGATGTGATTACTGAAGGTTTAAGCCCTGTGTCAAGAATAATGCCCAGTAACTTAACTTTTTCTTTGTAGGCAACCTCTTTCTCGTCAATGGTGAGCGTAGGTCTCCTGTTCGCTGCCTTATCCCCTGTCCAGTTAGAGAACAGGATATGTTCGCACTTCTCCGCCGCAATTTTCATATTATGCGTATCGCACCAGAGCTGAACCACATTAAGACCCGTTTGCACTGTGGACCTGGCATCACTAGGGTTAACGCCGGAGCACCAGAGAGTCAGATCGTCTGCATAAAAGCCGATCTGCAGATCTTCAATCAATTCCAGTTGTTTGGCAAGGGAGTCGATATAGCAAACGACCAAGATTAATAACCGATCTAGTAAACGACCTAGTAACCGATCCTTGCGGGACCCCTGCTGTAAAATTTCTGGGCTGAGAGAACTCATTACCAATTTGGCATCTGGCATACCTATCAGTGAGAAACGCTTTAATCCATTTGAAGATCCTAACAGGGATGTTAAGCTTAGCCATAGTATTGAAAAGTCTTAGGTGATCAACCTTGTCAAACGCTCTAGCAAAGTCTACAAGAGTGGCTAGTGGCTGCCAAGTCGGCCCACTCATTGCCGATGAGGCTACAGTGGCTTGGCACCCATTGGATCACCAACGGTCCTTCTAGGCGACTGAGGGCAGCCCTGACTCTACCCATCTCCAGAGAGCTAGGAGAGTCATTCTTGAGCGCCACCAAGGTAGCTTGGCTGTCCGAACAGATGAGCAGTCGTCCGCCCACTCTGTTTTCCACTAGCCACTCCACCGCCAGTCCCAAAGCTAGGACTTCAGTCTCGAAAGACGAGGTCAGGTTCGCTCTCCTAGCCTGCAGCCTCTCAACCACTACCGGGTCGGACACATTGCCTTGGGTAATAACCGCAGCAGCTCCAACGTTGGCTACCCCACCGGAGCTGCAGGTGCAAATGAGGGTAGATCTGCCCAACAAGCCAGCTGTGACCCACCATGCCATTAGCAAGAGGACTTTTTTTACACTGTTAAGGACGTTCGAAATGTTCCTGTGCAATGGAACACGCCCATGGCCTTGTGCATTCGGAAGTGTTCGCTGGTGGGATGATCCAAGAAAGATTTGGTGGATTTTTAATGGAGACAATTGAATTATTGCATTACAATGATGACGAGTACGTCGTGCTTTGTGACAATATCAGTTCCCATCTCAACTCGCCCAACTTTGATGGCCAAGGCATATTGCGACATTTGCCCAAGTACTCGCCTTTCATCAACGCCAGCGAAGATTGGCCGAACCAGCAATGCAGCGGGAAATATACAATCGCACTGCACCACGAAACGAGACGCTGCACAATCGCGGCATCCGAGTTATGTCCGGCGAGATGGTGAATGCTTTGCAAGTCGTAATGGTGCAGAAGTGCAGTGAATTTGTCCATCACATTATTCAGTATGTGCCAGCATGTATTCGAGAAGATGGTATTTTTGCTTGATATTTTTGGGGCTTATTTGCTTAATAAAGTTACAATTTAGATGCGTGACCATTTTGTTGTTCCTTTGACTATTACTTAATTTCATTTAATTAATTAACTATTAATAAGTCGACTTTGAATCAACTTTACCTATTTTGTTCAAATAAACGACCAACCTTTTTTATTTTGACCAACTTATGTTTAACTTTGACTAATTTCCAGTTACTTTTTGAGCTTGTCACTAAATCGAAGTTACTTTTCTGAGCAGTGATCAAATTGAACTTTCTTATGCCCAAATTGAAGTTGAAAAGGTATATAATAACGACTAAATGATAAATACATTCATATAATAATAAATGTAACAAATGTAACAAATTTTAAAAATGTTTCATATAATCAGAACGACATATTCTATTTTATCTTATTCTATTTAGTCTAATTTTAAATAGATTCCATATAAAAAAATTCAATAATTTGAAAGTTTCACATTAATTTGACTTAATCAAGATCTTCACAAATAGTATTAAAATAATAAATACATAATATACACATATGTAGTATATTAAGAAGTTGTACAATGAAATACCCTATTTTAAAATACTTATTTGGGAATTATTGGAATATATGATATCTTTTATTTTATTTTAATAGGTTGAAATGGAATTGGTAAGTTGGGACTTTATAGAGTTATCAAACTATATAACTCTTAAAACTCGTATGTTAGATTTTTTTACATGTTATAATTTTATATATTATTTTGTATCATTGACTATTAAATTCCATGAATAATTAAATTTACCCTATTCAGTGATTGTAGATATATATCCTTTTAAATAGGTTGGTAATTACAAATATTATTTACATGATATTTGTAATAATTAACTCATTATTATTAACATTTGGCGAATTTTGTTTCTTCTTTATATCACATGTTGTTATCAAAGGTGATTTTTTTATCAATAATGCATCATTTTATCTTTCTATCGATCTTGTGCTAATATAAGTTTTATTAATTATTACTGTTGTTATTACTATGTTTAGTGTATTATTAGATTGAAATTTATGTATTGGTATATACCGGGTGGCTCGGAGCCAACGCATCAATTTGTAGTGATATGTAGACAATGTTTTTTTTTGTTTAGGCACGATATTTTAGTCTATGTACATACATACAATAATATAACTGTAAACAACAACAGCGTTTAACCTTGACACAGCACGCGATGTAGTGGCGATATATGGATTAACGGGTAACTTTTGTTGTACACTACGTGTACCCACTGTTGACCTATATCTAAAATTTCGTCATTAATTTTTTTGTTCTTCTAATAATTGTTGTGTAAATTCAAATATGCCGAGATTTAATTCCAGCGATTTGCATGTGATTAATACTTGTTTTGAGGAGAAAGGTTAGCGTGGTCGTAGACTTGTTCGAGAGTTTCCCAATATAGGTTGAACACAATCAAGCATTGATAGAGCTATAAATCTTTTTATAGAAAAAGGTGACATTCAGCCATCCAAACATGGCGCAAAAAAGAGGGTTTGTATTCCTGAAAATCAGGCCGTCGTAGAAGAGTTGCTAATATCGCAGGAAAGCAATCCTGGTAGTCATTTGTCTCACCGTAAAATAGCTTAACGCATGCGCATTTCTCGCAGATCTGTTTAGCACATGGTTATCAAGGTAAAATTAAATCCTATACCTACGCATAACAGTATCACGAATAAGTCCGGCGGGTAAGTTGAAAAAGTTTGAGCGATCACAGTATCTGCTTTATGCTTACAAGGAAGTGGATGTAAAATTCATGTGTTTTCACGACGAGAAGGACTTTACACTTGAAGTTCCAACTAATCGCCAAAACAATCGTGTAAATGCACGGGTAAGAAAGTCTGGCATTAGTCATCAGTGCCTATATCACGAACGATTACGGTTTTCATTGAAGCTTATTGTTTCATGCTGTGTGTCCTGGAGTGGTAAAACTGGCATATTTTTTGTAAATCCACAAGAAACTAAAATGAATGCTACAAATTTCACCAATCCTTTTAGAGAGTGATCAATTACCTGCTTGCACACAATTGTATCCGCATGTGGATTTCATCCTGCTACTTGATGGAGCAACTTCGCATACTGCTATAAGTACTCAGCAGTATTTGGAAACATTTGCTCCCTGTTTCATTTCTGCAAATAGGTGGCCCTCCTATTCTCCTGATCTTAACGTCACGGATTATTTTGTGTGAGATTCTTTACAGGAAAAGGTGTATAGTAGTCGCAAAGAACCTTTCGCCAATCTACAAGAGCTGCAAGCCCGTATTGAAGAATGTTGGCCATGGATCTCACATGCAGCAATCAAGAGAGCCATATTACAATGGAGAGCACGACTGCAATGCGTAGTCGATGCACGTGGTGGACAAATTGCACATCGTTTTTCTTAAGATTATGATGTTTTCATTTTAAGACATGTAAAAGTACTGCGTTTTTTAAACAACAACAAAAACTTATTGAAATAATTATGTTAATAAATAAATACTACCTATAATGGAATTAATTTTGCAAAATTTTATTACAGTTTGCCTAAAAGTTAATTAATTTGCCTATCACAAATGTTACTGGTGCAATGCGTGCTGTGTCAAGGTGAAACGCTGTTGTTTACAGTTATATAGTATGTAGGTACATAGATTAAAATATCGTGCCTAAACAAAAAAATACTTGCCTAAATTTACTTGCCTACAAATTACTACAAATTGATGCGTTGGCTCCGCGCCACCCGGTATATATATACATATTTTGAACAAACACGTATGTACCAAAGATAATATCATTATACATGTACCAGCAATAATTAGTGTCAATATCATTAATATTTATGTTGAAATAGATTTTTGTATTTCTATATTTTATAATTTCAATTAAATTTGTTAATATGTTTCCTACTTATTGCACAATGTATGTGTATTAATTTTTAAAAATTGCAAAATTGAATATCAAAATTACCTAACGCTCAATTTTAATATAATATAATAAAATATAGTTATTTCAATATTAATACATTGAATTCTTAAACAAATAATATATAAAATACTAGCTTATTTAACATCAACCAACGAATAGAAACTACTTACAAAATATCATTTCCCAGTTAAAAAACGATATATGTTCAATAAATATATATGTATATCAATAATTTCCTTACAATAGTTTGTCTGTTGACATTTGCAACTATTTTAGCAATCTATTTTGTAGTACAGCTCTCTGTAAAAACGATTGCCTGTGGCTTTCATGTTGACAAGTTCGCTTGATGAGACAATCAACATACCTACTCCTAAAGCTTACACTGACATAGTTTTCTATTCTTATACTCTAGCCCTTATTATTCTATAGAATTTTTAAACAAATAGGTGAATATAAATAATTATATTAAGTAGGAATCATACCTAAGATTTGAAATAAATGTATATGGGTGTTTATTAGATAAGGACGTTTGTTAGAGAAATTATTATGTACTTATAACTAGATTCTTTTTCTCTCTCTCTTTCTCAGGAGGACGATGAAGGTGATGGTGGTGCCCAAGTGGAAGTGGCTCTGAAGGACGGCCAGATAGTAAGTGTTGGGATGGACCAGATCAGCTTCAGGCCAACTGACAGCAGCATCAACATGAGTGAAGAAATGGTGAAGACAGCCATTTGGCATCAGTTAGCAACAGCTAGTGGACAACCAATGAGTGAGAAGCGGTGAGTTCGATCTTCACTTTCAGCTTTCATGCTATGCCACATTCTAAGTGTCAGAAATTATAGAGTAGAATATACCTACGTCGTAACTGGAGTACTTCCATTACCAAATCACTAATAATAATGAGCTGACTCAAAATTTAATAAATCACTATAAGAAGCTTCTTTGAATTGATTCGATCAGTATTGAGCTTTTTTAAATTATATAAATAATATAAGTAAAATATCTTAATTAAGTTAGTCATTAATGGTGGTCTCCACCAAGAAGATTCTCCTAGATGTAATTGAATAAGCGTCTTTGTTGAGTAATGATTGAATTATTCAAGTTATAATAGTTTATTATACTCTACACGTATTTAAAAATGTTAAACAATCTTGTTTTATAAAAAAATGATTTTATTAAAAACAACGGATAACATAAATTTTAATTAAAAATAAAATATTATTAACCCAATTTTTTTATATTTCATACGTTTTTTATAGTACCTAATTTGAAATAATTTAAAATTTGTCAAGTCATCCAATTAAACGTATGCTAAGTTATTAAATAATTTTTTATATTGACACAAAATTAGTGAGGTCAAAGTAGAGTTTAAAACTTTTTATAAGTTTTAAAACCACCAAAAGTTTTAATCATCGCCATAAAATTCTATGTTTGGCTTAAAACTTTTATAAGTTTTAATCCCCCAGAAGTTTTAATCAGCGCCTCAAAAGTTTTATATCCAAAGTCAGATTAAAACGTGTTAAAGTTTAAAACATAGA